>SKCR01039757.1:0-114148 GCA_019454045.1 Zanthoxylum bungeanum
TATGAATAAAGTAATAATGATATGCGGATGGATACTTTACACAATTGATCCTAGATCAAATCTCTCACTTTCTCTCTCCCACTAGCACATGTATTACTTCTACCCGTTACAATACACTTCTAAAGAAACCTCATTTACTTTGAGGGGAATAGGTGAGAAGAGAATACAAAGAATATGAGGTAATAAGGATGGACACGCAGGTCCAATTAATAAATCAAATTTATTACAAAAATTTCTAAAAATGTCCCACCCATCTAATATCCATCCGATATACATTATTCATGCATCGCAACCATGTATTCACACAAGCATGTTATCAATCAATCTAATCAAATTAATTAATCTGATAATTAGTGACCATCCAATGTTCAAACAACGATTTGATTTTGTGTGAGTCAAACTCATTTGCGAATAAGTACTCAAAGTACGAATTCTCGAATTAAACTAAACTACATAATGAAATCCAATTTAATATGCATTCAATTCTAATTCACTATTTAATTCCAAATTAAATACTACACTTTAATATGAACTTTTACAACTTAAATTCCAATTTAATTAATCGCAACGGTCTCAAAGCCCGATTAATATCCAATATTAATTTAATTAAAGTCCAATGGGCTTTTAATTAATTCTTTAAGGCGTGGACTTTTGGTCAAATCGGGTCAACCGATAACCAAATCCAATCCGGGATTAACCCTATAAGCCCATAAATCATTTAGGTCCATTAGGCCTAATTAAACTTTAAAGGTTCATTAAGTCGCATTTGGGCTTTATGGAAGCGGTTTTGGGCCCAAATGGATCCAATCCATTTGGCCTAAACCCACCTTTGTACAACAAAGCCCAACAAGCCCAATTACAACACTTAAGCCCAAATCCAATTTTAAGGCCAAATAATTAAATTCTAAAAATCCCCAATTTCATATTTAATTACCAAAGTGTATAACATGATTAATTACCAAATTAAAATTTCTAAAACATCAATAACACAATTAATCTGGCTCATTTTCATCATCACATGTCCAACATATTTTGATTAAATCAAACCCAATACACTTCCAAAGTCTCGGCCAAGGAGGGGATTTTATATCCGATTTGGTTTCAATCCAATTAATCCCATAATCGACATTAAATCAACATCCTAATTGATTCTAACTCATCCAATGAATTAAAAATAAAAAAATCCAAGACATTATAGGGCTATTAGTATTCGGCCAACACCACCAAAATTGGGGAAAAATGTTCCAAATATTATTTCAATAAATTGATCCAATCAATCACCATATAAAACACATTCAAGCATATTAATCATCCAATTTCATAATTTATGCTCAAAATCAATTTTACCCAAATTTTAAGCCCTAAACTTTTTTCATGCTCAAACCTTGCTCTGATACCATTGTTGGATTCTATTAAGTCCCAAGATCAATAATAATCATGAAATCATGTGTGAATAACATCAAAAAGTTGCGGAATACTCACATCGATCCGTTTTGAGAGTGAAGCGGGAAGCAACAAAACTCAAATTCCGCCCTTGGACTGCATTCGGCAAGACTAGAATTCCTCACTGGTTTTGGCTCGGTTTTGGTCCTTCGTCAAGCTCCGAGCTTCGTCGAACGATTCCTCGGCTCATGGTTGACTTCCCTATCACCTTCGCATGTCTCGTACGTGTGCTAGAACTTGTGATTTTTGCCACAAAATCCACACTCTTGCATTCCATCCACTGCTCACGGTTTTTGAAAACGCATAAGCTTTTACATCCCATTGGGCGTGTGTTGTAGAGAGAAAGAGAGAAGGAGAGATTTGTGTTGAATTAGGTTGAAATGTGTATCTAATACACTTATACATTTTTTCCAAAAATAATTAAATGAATTACCACTTCTTGGCTTCCAAAAAGTCAAATGGTAAATGCTCAATCAAGTGTCACATCACTCAAAGTGACATGATTTGACGCTTAATGTGACTAGCGATTTGACGCTTGATTTGACTTGCGTGCCGCACTCGAATTCGAAATGCGAATGCGCTCACAAACGATCCCGGGCTCGGGTTCGCTAATTCAAATAACAAATTTTCCGTTGGGTCGTAATTAAATGATTACGCCAAGAAAAATCACTATTCACGTCGCTAACGAATTAATTCTAAATTAATTCGTTCGCCCGAATGAAAATCTAATTTTAATTCCGCCTCGAAATCCAATTTCGTTTAATATATCATATATTAATTTCTCGATTAATCCAAATTAACCGTTATCTCTCTTAATTGATATTTTATCCCAGATAAATATCTCCATAAATAATCCCAGATTAATTTAGAGTGCGAGTCATATGTCATCGGTGAATCTATGGGAAGCGACCCATGAGATCCCCGGATATGTGGCAGTAAATTCGGTCGTCGGACTATCCGAACACGTAAGTACCTCGTACTACGTTTATATCGATTTACAAGACAAGGTTGGCCTCTAGCAAAGCGCCATGCCTACCCAATTCTCCAGAAATATCCTTACAGGAATAAAGGATCTATATCAGGCATAGTATACGTGTTATTGCATATTTCTGTCCAGTATCGGATGATCACGTGCTAGGCCTGGGGCTAGAATTGTGTCTGCCCCGTACGAAGCACATGTCGGATGTCTGGTGACTAGTCTCTATAATCGGATAAACATGACCTTGTCATTTTATCCCGATAGCTGCAGCATTTAAGAGAACCAGTCTCGTATCCTACGTGACCATCATCTCCATATGACTGGAGTGACACTTCCATCTTGACATCACACCCAACACACTACGATTCTCAATATACCAAGTATTGGCTTACACAAAACCTGTTAAAGCCCTGGATGACCGCAACCAAAGTATATTGATGGTAACAAGTATTAGCGGTGCAAGTCTCAAGTTAAGACCAAATACACTACCCTGATTTCGGACTTCCATAGACACATAGTCATACTACCAATGGAATTCCGAGGGGGTCTATCCAGAGCGAAGCTGTTTCCCGTACCCTCGGTAAAACAAAACCTCCTATTACACTTGCATGAGTATCCTATACACAAATATATGAGAACTATGCCGTTATGCCCTCACAACGCACACAGTGTATACTAGTCTTTTACGTATTTATCGATGTCCAATCTCGATAATACTCTGACTAGGGATATTTAATGATTTATCCTTCGTGGACTGATACTGTCTCATATCATTCTCCGTCCAGGAACAAATCACAAGGGCCTCTTATCATTAACATCTTGGTGATCTAATCACAAATGATAAGAGTGCAATCTCCTTTGTCACATAGTTAATTTGTACAACAACACCATGATCTGTACAAATAGTGACGCTATGGGTCATAATTGTCCAACATAAAGTTAAGATCATTGTCTATCGTGGATGTGTTTGAAACGTGAAAGCTTTGTTAATATCGCATGTCTTGGGAAATTGTGACTTGTTGGACAAAGTCAAGGTCACTCTTGTTCATCGACGTGGATTACAAAGTTTTCCCACTATCAATAGGTCGCGCTTAACTGGAATCATTAAGCTTGTTGAGCCAAAGCCAAGGATTAGTTGATTCAGAGGAAACATGTTAGGAAATATATTGGATATATGTTTCAGACTTGGATGTCCACCTACCGGATCTAGAATTGGATGGGATCCAATTGATCTTAGTGATCTACGTAGTTAAATTTTATACAGCTTGTTGGCCAAAGTCAAGGTTGTGTATTATTTAACGGGATCCTAACCCACTAGGAAACTAGGTTTCCCGAGTACTCAACGGAGGGTTAGAGGCTCACCGAAAATTAGTGGGAGGCTAGTATTAAATTTGCAAATTCATTTAATACTCGCTAATATGTGTGTTCTATTATTATTATTTCTCATTATTATATATATTATTGGACTAATATTCATTTATTGTTTTCTTTGAACAGTAGACTGTACTCAACACTACTCAATTTGTAGTTGGTTATATAGTTGGACTATATTAACCATTGCATTTGAGTATACCCGAAACACTTGATTGGATAGTTGGACATAGCAATCAAAATAGCTGGAAAGATAAGCGTTATGGACATAATCATGGGTGGGAATGTCTTTAACAACGTAAATTTTCCAGATTGGGAAATGAACCTCATGATAGTCTTGGGAGCTGAAAAGTTGCTCTATGTAATAGATAGACCTCTCGGGCCTGAGCCCGGACTTGAACAAGAAGTAGAGCATGAGCTTTGGAAGACTCATCGTGATGATAACTTTACTGCTAAATCCGTTATGCTTGCTGCAATGACTCATCAGTTTCACCGTTAGAACAAGGGATTGGATTCTTATGCGATGATGTTGAAATTGAAGGATCTTCATATGTCTAATCTTAGATTTCAAAAGTATGATTTACAGAAGAAGCTCTTTCGCTCTCGTATATCATAGGGTACATCTGTCGAACACCACGTGTCATAGATGATTGCTGACATCGAACAGTTGGGTAAGCTGGGCATTACCTTCGAGGCCGATACTTCCATAGATTTGATCTTACAGTCTCTGCCCGACTACTGGGGCGGGTTTATCATGAACTATAATATGATGAACCAAGAAAAAACTCTTGGAGAGTTAATGTATATGCTGAAAGAGGCAGAGCCATAGCTTCTGAAAGGCAAGAAGCGCGAGGCGTATCTTACTTCGACATCCAAGAAGCCCAAGGCTTGGCCGAAGGCTTCTAAAGGTGTGAAGAAGAAGAAAAAGAAGGCGAGACTCAATCGTCACAGTCTTCTGGGAAAATGATGACTGGTAAATCTATCACAATTTCCCACTCATTTAACCTAATATTTTGTATAGTTTCTTGATTTTTGTGAATATTTTGATGTGTTTTGTGTTATTTTGTAGATAAATAAAGTTTCAGGACTATCTGGGGGTGATTTGGGGCCAAAATAGTGAAAAACAGACAAAAGGGCATTTTCATCATTTCACGCGTCGTGACGCGCAAAGCCTTATGTGTCGTGACGCCTAACATGCACCAAGAGCTGCTAACGTGCACCTGGTCCACAAGTCAGAATCTGAGAAGTTTGACTTTGCTAACGTGCGCCATGCCACCTGTCACCATCACAACTGATCTGCTAACGTGCGCCATGCCACCTGTCACCATCACAACTGATCTGCTAACGTGCGCCGGGCCACGTGTCATCATCGTACGGGGCCGACAGTCGCCATCACCACGTGCCGCCATGTGTCACTCCACATCATCATCAGCCAATCACAAAGTGCCACGTGTCACAATCCTACGGTGCCGAAAATCACTTTCGTCACGTCATCACCATGTTAGCGCCATGTCAGCATAATCATTGAGTTGCCAGCCGCCTTGCCACATCTCACCTTATCTCTTCATCCGAATTACCACGTGTCAGATAAGAATCTGAAGCCGACGAACCAGAAGCCGTTACGTGTCGCGTCGCGATGCGCAAAGCCTTGCGCGTCTCGACGCCCAGATCCTACCGAGGCCTATAAATTCAGCTCGATGTTTCAGTTGTAGATGTACCTTCCTCTCTGAATTCCCTGATGTAAATAGAGAGTTTTCTATCTAGTTTATTTTAAATTTTAGTTTTGTAATTAATTTTAATTACGTTCTGTAATAATAGTAATTTACTTTCTTTAATTTTACAGTTTTTACTATTCAACATGAGGAGGTAACTTCCCCCTGCTATGGTGAAAGGTAATTCTTTTACTATTGCCTATATGGCTGGTTGGTAAGATAATCACAAGTTAATATATTATATTCAGGGAGATATCTAAGTTAGGAGTAGTAAAAGTTGATCCTTTTACCTTAGCATTTTATTTTATTGTAATTTACTTTTCAGCTTTTTACTTTACCGCAATTACTTTTCAGCATTCTTATTTTAGGTCTTTTACTTTTAATTTTTTCCTAGCCCTAGTTATGTGTCGTAACTAAGTTAGTTATCTGGGGTTGTGATGAATTTTAATATCACCGGTTTATAATGGGTTATTTTATAGTTTGGGTAATTTAAAAGTTTACTTATTAAGTCTTAAGCTTAATGCGTCTTGTTAATTGGCCACTAATAAGATTGATCTGGTAAATCTAAAATAAACTTGAAAAAGTAATTTTAGGTTTCAGCCTTAGACTTAATAGCCCACGATCTTCCTTGAGGATAGATAACCCTTTAATAGATTTCCTTACATGGTAGAAATATACCTGTCGAGCGGGGGTAGCCATAATTGGAACTTAATCTTAATGAATCCAGGTAATTTGGTTGACATAGACATATGGTTCAATTGGATTATACTGGGTATTTGTGTCTGACCATCGATAGAGGCTTTCGCATAATTTAGTGTTCCAGGTTAGTAAACCGATTTATTACACAAACATTAAATAACCACTTCATCTTTTAAAAGATATTAGAAAGAATCACAACCCTAGATAGTTTCCTAATATTGAATTTTCTTAAACCTAATTTCGTGCAATTTTATTTACTTGTTTTTAAATTCAAAATCTTCACCATTTCAAATCAATCAATCAACCTGTTAGATACTAGTAATCATTTGACCTCATAAAATTAATAGATTATGTATTAAGTTCTCGTGGGATCGATACTTTTTATACTACTTGAACGATATGTGCGCTTGCGTTATACGCGTGTGATTACGCACCGGTCAAGTTTTTGGCGCCGTTGCCGGGGACTTATTAATCTTTCACTAGTAGTTTTAAGGTTAGATACCTTTACTTGTATCTAATTTTCTTTTTACTTATTATTTTTGTTTTCTTGTGTTTCAGGTTCTCAGAAACTTCATGAGGCGAACCAGAAGCTTTGAACTTCGACCACTTGACCCGAAAATTGAAAGAACCATCAGACAATTGAGAAGGGAAAGGCGAGAAGGCCAAGAAGCTTTAGTCAACATGGAACCTGAACTTTTGGAAGTTGCACCACCAATTCCCATTCGAGACAGAACCATTCCGGTGGTTGACAGACTCATTTCTTGTATTGTACTTCCTCCCTTACCAGCAAATGCGGGTGATATTAAAAAATGCATTCAGATGATTCAGTAGTCAGTGCAGTTTAGAGGGAAAGCAACTGAAGATCCTAATAGTCTCATCAGCAACTTCCTGGAAGTTTGCGACACTTTCAATTACAACCGAGAAACTGAAGAAGCAATGAGACTGTATGTTTTTCC
The DNA here is from genome assembly GCA_019454045.1 of Zanthoxylum bungeanum. Lineage (NCBI taxonomy): Eukaryota > Viridiplantae > Streptophyta > Magnoliopsida > Sapindales > Rutaceae > Zanthoxylum > Zanthoxylum bungeanum. Next base: position 7,161 of record SKCR01039757.1, read on the forward strand.
ATACTACTTGAAGGACATAGCTAAAGCTTGGCTACATTCCCTACCAGCAGGTTCCATCACCACTTGGAACACTTTAGCCACCAAATTTCTTGCAAAGTACTTTCCATCAGCGAGAACTGGAAAACTGAGGAATGACATCACATCCTTTGTACAACAAGACTCAGAAACTCTCACACGAAGATTGGGAAACGTACAAAGATTTGCTCCGAAAATGTCCTCACCATGAGATTCCAAAATGGCTTCAAGTCCAAACTTTCTATAATGGACTTTCTGGACTGACGAGAACCACAATCGATGCTGCTGCTGGAGGAGATTTAATGGCAAAAGGAGAAGATCAAGCCTGGGACCTATTCGAAGAAATGGCCAACAATAATTCCTTGTGGCCAACAGAAAGGAGCATGATCCAAAGAATTGCAGGAATTTATGAAAGTGGAGCCAATACAGCAATCAACTCTAAGCTGGATCAGATATGCAAATTCATGGAGACTCTTACCGCTGGATCTACAAGTTCACCATATGGAGGAGCACCAGAACCAAACCAACTTGAAGAAACGGTGAATTATGTCAACAATTTCAACAGACAGGGGAACAATCCCTATTCCAACACCTACAACCCAGGGTGAAGGAATCATCCCAATTTTTCATGGAGCAACAATCAGGGCAAAAGTGTTGGATAATATGACCCATAGCGTCACTTTAGCACAGATCATTGTGTTGCTGTAGAAAATTAACTATGTAACAAGGAAATTGCACTCTCGTCATTTGTGATTAGATCACCATAGATATATAAATGAAGAGAGGTCCCTATGATTAGTTCCTGGATTGAGATGATATGAGACAGTATCAGTCCACGAAGGATTAATCATTAAATATCCCTAGCCGTAGTATTATCGAGACTGGACATCGATAATGCGGAATAGGCTAGTATTGCACTTGTGCGCGTTGTGAGGGCACAACGGCATAGTTCTCATATATATAAGTATTGGATACTTGTGCAAGTGCGATAGGAGGTCGTGTTTCACCGATGGTACGGGAAACAGCTTCGCTCTGGATAGACCCTTCGGAATCCCATTGGTATTATGACTAGGTGTCTATGGGAGGCCGAAATCAAGGTAGGTGTGTATAGTCTTAACCTGAGACTTACATCGCTAATACTTACGACAATCGGTAAACTTTGGTTTTGGTGGTTGGGGGATCTTAACTGGTTCTGTGTTCACCTCTTCTGGGTTTATCAGGAATCGTAGTGTATTGGATGTGATGTCGAGACGGAAGTGTCACTCCAGTCATAGTGGAGATGATGTCACGCAGGATACGGTATTAGTGCTCTTAAGTGATGCACATCCAATCGTGATATTATGACCAGGTCATGAATTTCCGATTATAGAGACTAGTTACCAGACATCCGATATGTGTTTCGGACGGGGCAGACACTTATCCAGCCCCAGCCCTAGCACGTGATTATCCGATACTGGACCGATATGCACAATACAATCGTATACTACGCTTGATACAGATCTTAATATTCTTATAAGGATATGTCCGGAGAATTGGGTAGACTTGGTGCTTTGCTAGGAGTCGACCTTGTCTCGTAAATCGGTAGAACGTAGTACTTGGTACGTACGTGATTCGGATACTCCGACGACCGTATTTACTGCCAACTTATCCGGAGATCTCATGGGTCGCTTCCCGATAATCCACCGATGACGCACAACTCGCACTCTTGAATAATCTGGGATTATATAGAAGAGAGAGAGAAAATTAATCTAGGATTAATAACGGAGATATTTTATCCGGGATAAAATGTCGTCTAAAGAGAGAGAACGATTAATTTGGAATTTATCGGTAAAATTATTATATTCGATATAATACGAAATTCGATTTCGACGCGAAATAAAATTAGATTTTAATTCGGGCAAACGAGTTAATTTAGAATTAATTCGTTAGCGACGTAAATAATAATTTCGCTAGGCGCAATTATTTATTTAAATTCGATTTAATTAACGTCGCGACGTAAGTTCGGTATTTCGGAAATATCGAACCCGAACGCGTGAGTGCACGTGGGCCCACTTTCATTTGGAAACGTGTGGGGCCCACATGACACATGTCATATTATGCATTATTTAATTCTAATGCATTGCATGGAGATAGTGTACAATGCACTCAATGGTTTTGCATGGAAATTGAGTGTTTGACACTCTAAGCCATTGCATGATTTGTGTCATAAGTTTATTATTAATTTAATAAATATTATGGCATAAATATAAATTGATTTTTGGTAACAAAAATCATAAGAAGAACTCTCTCAATTCTCTCCACTCTCTCACGCCCAAAATGGGGCAAAACTCACTGGTTTTTCATCAAGAAAAACGTGAGCTAAGGGAAGCCAAGAGTTGGGTTTTCATGGTGAAAACCGCAAGTGCTAGCACACTACGAGTCTTGCGAAGGTGGTAGGGAGGTTCACCCATGAGGCGGGACTCATCCGACGGAGTTTGGAGCTTCGTTTTGAGACCCGAAACTGCGAAGACAGTGAGCGTGGACTGGTTGCAGTGGCGTGAGCAAGGCAGTGCGTTTTTTGGCTTCGATTCGTCTTCAATTCGACATAACCGATCGATGTGAGTATTCCGCTACCTCCGTTGATGTATTCACGCATTATTTCATGTCTTGATTTGATCTTGGGACCTTAGAATAAACCAACAATGGCATCAAGAGCTAATGTTGCAAGCATGAAATTTTAGGGATTTAAAATTTGGGTAAATGTGATTTGAGCATGATTTGAATAAATTGTTTGTTTGAGTATGCTTATAACATGTTTAATTCATCTTGGTTGGACTAATTTGATGAAAAATGATTTGGAATTATTTTCCCCAAAATGGATGTGTGTTGGCCGAATGGTTTGATGATTTTTGGGATCTTGGATTTTTTGATTTTTAATTCATTTGATGAGTTAGAATCGATTAGGTTGATGTTAATTTGAATCGAATTGGATTGGATTTCGAATTGGACAAAAACCCCAAATTCCTTACCATGGCCGAATGTATCATTGCCCTAATGTCTTGGTAATTTTGGTTTTGTGACATTGGATGTGTATGAAATCAAATCGGATGGTGATTTAATGTCGATTGTAGGTTTGATTGGATCGAAACCGAATCGGACACAAAATCCCTCCTTGGCCGAGAGCATGAAAGCATGTAAATGGGTTTGATTTTTCATTTAGTGTGTTTGACATATGATAATGAATTGAATATGATTAATAAGACTAATTTGGTGTTTTAAAAAATATGATTTAGTCGATTAATCATGTAATGCACTTTAGGTAATTAAATTACGTAATTGGATTAGTATAATTTAATTATTTAGGCTTAAATTGGATTTGGGCTTGAATTGTTGTAATTGGGCCTTTTGGGCTTGATTTATCAAGTTTGGTTTAGGCCAAGTGGATTGGATCCAATTGGGCCCAAAACCTTAACCATAAAGCCCAAATGCGACTAATGAACCTTTAATGTTTAATTGGGCCTAATGGGCCGAAATTGATTTCTAAGGCATTTTGGGTGATTCCACTGTGGGCTTTGGTTGCCGAAGCCCATGCCTAAAGAAATTAATTGAAGCCCATTAGACTTAAATTAAATTGACGTTGGACGTTAATCGGACTTTGAGTCCCGACGCGATTGAATTTGGAATTTAAATCGTAAAAGGTTTATTAATATAAAGTGCAATATTTAATTTGGAATTGAATAGTGAATTAGTATTAAATACATGTTAAATTAGATTTAATGATGTAGTTTAATTTAATTCATGAATTTGTACTTTAAGTACTTATTCGCAAAAACGAGTTTGACTCGAACAAAATCAAATCGTTGTTTGAACATTGGATGATCACTTAATTATCAGATTAATTAATTTGATTAGATTGATTGATAGCATGCTTATGTGTGTGAATACATGGTTGTGTTGAATGAATAATGTATATCGGATGGATATTAGTCGGGTGGGCAATTTTAGAAATTGTTGTAATAAATTCGATTTATTAAATTGGACCTGCGTGTCCAGCCTTATCACATTCTTTCTCTTTGTATTCTCTTCTCACCTATTCCCCTATATATATATGAGGTTTCTTTAGAAGTGTAGTGTAACGGGTAGTAGAAGTAGTACAAGTGCTAGCTGAGTGAGAAAGGGAGAGATTTGATCTAGGATCAATGTGTTAAGTATCCATCCGCATATCATTATTATTTTATTTCATACTCGCTTTATTATGTATTTAGAATGCATGTTTAAGGGTGTATGATGATGAGACCTTAACAAAGATAATTAAATTGGTAGCCAATTTGCACGCGAAAAACCCTCGTTTTATATTAAGCAAATATCCTTCCATTGAATGATTCTTGTTCAAGATCCGAAGTTGGCATTGGTTTGTTTTTGACCAAAGTCAAGACCTTTGTCAATCAAGGATGTACTTGAATCATGAGAGTTTTGTTGCATATCAGTGTCTTGTCCAAATCGTGATTTTTATTGGCCAAAGTCAAGATCACTTTTTGTCCAATGACATTGATTACGAAACTTTCCTCGTCAATGGGTCCCGCTTAACTGGAATCATTAGGTTTGTTTTTGGCCAAAGCCAAGGCCTAGATGATTCGGAGGATAGGGTTAGGAAAATGTAATGGATACATTGACATTATTCATATGTTTCGGACTTGGATGTCCACCTAACCGGATCTAGGAATTGGATTGGATCCAATTGATCTGTGAGATCTACCTAGTTAAATAGCATACAACTTTTATTGGCCAAAGTCAAGGTTGTGTGTTATTTAATAGGATCCTAGCCCACTAGGAAACACGGTTTCCCGAGTACTCCACAGAGGGTTAGAGGCTCGACGAAAAATAGTGGGAGGCAAGTATTGAATTTGCAACATTCGTTCGAATACTCGCTAAACACGCTCATTTTATTTTTCTCGTCACATTAATCAAAAGTATTAGTTGGACTAATATTTTATGTTGTTTTAAAAATATATATAGTTGGACTATATACAAACTCATTCAATATATAGTTGATTTTATAATTGGATTATAGTAATCAATATAATTGAATTAAAATGATAGTTGATTTTATAATTGGATTATAGTAATCAATATTAAAATTATAGTTGATTAAATAATTGGGTTATTGTAATCATTATAATAAATAATACCTTATTAAATTGATTAAATAGTTGGACTATTGAAATCAAGAAAGAATTGAAAGGTTGAATATTTAAAATATATAATCCTTGGATTAAATGTTTTAAATGATTTAATTTTCAATTGGGAATTAATAATAGGTTAATTTATTTGATAAAATAACTTATTATGACTAAGCCCATTATTAAGCAAATAGTAGAGCATAAAGTCTTTGGAAGATTTATGTGATGATGACTTTAGTGCTTAATTAATATACTTATAATAAATCTATCTTTAGATTTAAAAGTATTAAAATTGCAATTAATAATTCCTGGATAATTAATTGACTATTCTAGTGGAGAAAAGTCAAAGTTTGCAATTGGGCATGTAGCACAAGGTGCACATCGTTTCGATATTCCGAAACCCAAGGCTTGGGCAAAGGTTTGTGAAATATTGAAAAGGATAATTGACATATCCCAAAGTGACTACCATTTGGATATGGAAGACACGAAGGAATTAAAGAAAGGGCGAGGCTCTAACTTTAAAAATATTTGTCAAAGTTATGTTCACAACTAGTATTAAAATTAGATTTTAAATACTTAGTGTGGTACATAAAATATATGTATTGACGTTCAGAATCCGCTGTGAGCTGGATACTGCCTTCAAGCCGAGATTTCTCTGCGAATCGGAAACGGGACGAAAGTCGCTGTTTCGACCGTAGATACCTAAGTTTAGGAACTACCCTTTGGGTATGTACTTAAATTAGGAAATGTTATAATGTAACTAGTTTAACTAGAGACATTATCTCAATATCAGTGTTTAATCCGATGCAGATAAAATCTTTATATTCTAGAACAATAAAGTGTTTCATTATATAAAGATGATACTGAGATAAATACATTGGATGTAAATAACAGAATATATTTTGAATATAAATAAAATCTCAAACATATAAAATGACAAATAAATAGCTCAAATTGATTTGATCAATAGAGACTTATTTGTGGCATTGTTGTCTAGGACACAATTAAAGAAGACTCGTATATCCACACTTTTTAAGAGTGGGACTACTAGGATTGATTTGACTATTCAAATAAGGTCTACGAATCTAGTTTATTAGGTAAAATACCTAAAATACTATTTACTTGGTAATAGTAAAAGGGCCACCGATCTGTTAGCCCTATTCATGATGAATTAAGTGGGCCCATATCTAGCTAGGCTAGATGTGAACATGAATATTTCGTGACCTTAACGGATGCAGCATCACGTTGTGGTTATGTGTTTCTTTTGAAGAACACAGATCAGAAACTTTTGAAGTTTCGACACGAAGAAAACAAACAGATCGGCTATAGTATTATTCCGCCACGGTAATACCGTAATGGAAAATACTTAAGCAGTAAGTTTCATACGTACATGAAAGAGTACGGTATTCTTTCAGATGAGGACATGATAAGGTTTATCACAAGTCGCTCAGAGCTACTATCTCCTTCAACCAGATATGTATTAACAGTGCAAAACTTATTTAGAATAAGGTTCCATATAAATCTGTTTGACAGATATCATATAGGATATGAACAGGGAAGAAACGAGGTTTCTCATTCTTGATAATTTGGGTATGCCAGGCATAGCGTTTGGATGATACCAAACTAAGGACCCAAATTGGATAAGTGCCAATATAGGTTATCCTAAGGGAAACCTTAAGTATAATACTTGTAAATCTCACATGAGAACAATGTGATTGTTGCTCACCATGCGGTTTTCCTGAGAGAAATACCGATATGCAGTGGTCAGTGGGAGGATAGTGATACTCGATGAAAATCGGAGTAACACTGTTCAAGGCACGAAGTCCTTAATGGAACACAAATAGTTCATCTATGATGAATCTATACCATTAATCTTCAAATACACAAGAACTTCGTAGATCGGATAGAGTCAGAAAATAACCTAGGGTATGGGTTTCTGATCTAACCTCATAAAGATGTCAATCTTGTGAAGGTATATCCACCGACTACGTTTTGAGGAAGTGATACAAGGTATCGACTCTCTGTTATGGCAAAGTGCCATGAATCCGAAATGGATTCCATGTATAACAACTATTTTGAATACTAGTTGTTGTACCACAAGGCATTGTGCCTATGGTACATTAACGTCTTCAAGAAAGACATACATGGATGGCAACATACCAACGTACAAAGCTAAGCTTTTGACGAAAAAGGTATCGTTATCAACATTATGTTAATAACGGTTCAACCTTTTACCTGTTGCCATGGTAAATCCATTTTGTAGATGCTTAAAATAACTGCGTATTTCATTTATGAAATTTGTCAGTTACAGATCAAAATCGCTTTCCTGAAAAGGAAACCTTTTGGAGGATGTTTACAACATCCTGACGATTTTGTATAACCGACAAACAAGGTTTGCGGGTTATTCGATCCATGTTTGGATCAATGCAAGCATAAGGTTCTTGGAACTGACGTTTTGAAATAATCATAATGGTTTATGATTTAACTCAAAACGAAATAACTCTTGTGTATATAAGGAGGTTAGTGGGAGAGCGCACTGACAAGTATATTCCCATAAAGCTATTGTTGAAAGCTTGGCTTTCAATAGAAATTCTCCGTAGAATTCTCGGGAGTAACAACCTTTATTCAAGGAATAAAGATCTAACTGGGATAGATTTGGAGTTGTTAACACTCTCTGCGAAATTGTACATTTAAAATGTACTTGATAGGGTGTCTCATACGCTTCAAGCATATGGAGTCACGATCAGGTCAATCCAAATGACAGTCACTGGATTAAAGATTAAGAACATCTGTTAGTATCTCTGAGAACTAAAGATGCTATCTTTTACTATGGAGAAGGAGAACTTGAAGTGACTGGGATCACTGCAGCAAGTTTCCAAACGATTAAATACTACGGTACTATAAAGTTTGAATAATGGGACAGTGAGCTGGAAATCTTCCAAGCAAGATAACTGTTGCCGAATAAACAACAAATGCGGATTATTGCTGCAGCTGAGGCAGCAATAGAAGCCATTTGGATCAAAAATAAATCTAATTAGATTAGATATAGTTCTGTTAGCAGCTGAGCTAGGCGTCAGCACAAGCTAAGGAATTAAAGGTCTCATCGACGATCCATATATATACTTCTATATCATCTGATTCGTTCGGATCATACATCGTGGCGATGTGATGATCGTATAAATCGCGTCAAACGATAATCAAACAAATCCGCTGACGAAAACCTTTCCTCAGTAATTTGAGCGAACCTTACATAGTTCGGGTGTAGAACACTCGAGTGACTGGCTATGTGCCAAGTGGGAGATTGTTGGATAATATGACCCATAGCGTCAGTATTAGCACAGATCATTGTGTTGCTGTAGCAAATTAACTATGTAACAAGGAAATTGCACTCTCGTCATTTGTGATTAGATCACCATAGATATATAAATGAAGAGAGGTCCCTATGATTAGTTCCTGGATTGAGATGATATGAGACAGTATCAGTCCACGAAGGATTAATCATTAAATATCCCTAGCCGTAGTATTATCGAGACTGGACATCGATAATGCGGAATAGGCTAGTATTGCACTTGTGCGCGTTGTGAGGGCACAACGGCATAGTTCTCATATATATAAGTATTGGATACTTGTGCAAGTGCGATAGGAGGTCGTGTTTCACCGATGGTACGGGAAACAGCTTCGCTCTGGATAGACCCTTCGGAATCCCATTGGTATTATGACTAGGTGTCTATGGGAGGCCAAAATCAAGGTAGGTGTGTATAGTCTTAACCTGAGACTTACATCGCTAATACTTACGACATTCGGTAAACTTTGGTTTTGGTGGTTGGGGGATCTTAACTGGTTCTGTGTTCACCTCTTCTGGGTTTATCAGGAATCATAGTGTATTAGATGTGATGTCGAGACGGAAGTGTCACTCCAGTCATAGTGGAGATGAACCAGGAATAGCAGAAGTGCTGGCTGCGTTAAAAAAAGTACGATGCTATATTTCAAAGCCAATCTGCTTCCATCAAGGCACTGGAGAATCAAATCGGACAACTGGCCAATGCTCAGAGTTACAGACCGCCAGGTAATCTTCCTAGCAACACAGAACCAAATCCAAGGAACATGGAAAAAGAGCAATGTCATGCCATAATGTTAAAAAGCAGTACTAAAATCAACAAAGATGTTGGAATGAATGCAACAATTGAAGATATTCCAAAAGAAACAAAGCAACAGATGGAGGAAAAAGAAGCAAATGAAAAAGAACAGATCACTCCACCTACACCTTTTCCTCAGCATCTTCAGAAAAACAAAATGGACAAGTAGTTGCTCGTTTCCTGGAGGTGTTCAAAAAGATGCACATCAACATTCCATTTGCAGAAGCCTTGGAACAAATTCCCAACCATGTCAAATTCATGAAAGATATTCTTTCACGAAAACAGAGATTGGGAGATTATGAGACAGTAGCATTGACAGAAGAATGCAGCGCCATTATTCAGAGGAAGCTTCCCCCAAAGTTGAAAAATCATGGCAGTTTCACCATTCCATGCATCATAGGAGAACTTAACTTTGGTAAGGCTTTATGTGATTTAGGTGCAAGTGTTAACTTGATGCCTTTTTCTATTTTCAGGAAACTGTAGATTGGAGAAACAATGCCCACTTCAGTCTCTCTACAACTTGCTGGTAGAACGCTCGTATTTCCAAGAGGCTGTTGGTTTGCTCTAAGCTTCCCAAGATCATAAATCAAGCATGAAACAAGTGTAAATACAATCATAGGAGGTGCGAAAAAACTCACATTGATCGGTTGAGATGCTTGTGGTGATGAAAACCGAACTGCCCTCTCCATGCTCGGTAGTGGGCTGCGCAAATGGTGGACTGCACGGTGGTGGGTGGATCTCCTCCATCAAGAATCGGCCATGGACTCCATTAAAGCTCCAAGCTTTGTGATAGTCTTCCATGCTCACGAACTCACTGCCCTATCACCTTGGCATGCATTTAATGCTTTCTTTCATCCCACATCAACTCACATCAATCAATCAAATGTCACATCACTCAAAGTGACATGTGATTTGACGCTTGTTGTGACTCGTGATTTGACACTCGATTTGACTTGCGTGCCGCACTCGAATTCAAAATGCGAATGTGTTCGTAAATAATCCCGGGCTCGGGTTCGCTAATTCCAAATTAACGAATTTTCCATTGCGTCGTAATTAAATGATTACGCCTAGCGAAATCACTATTCACGTCGCTAACGACTTAATTCTAAATTAATTTGTTCTCCCGAATTAAAATCTAATTTTAATTCCGCGTCGAAATCCAATTTCGTATAATATATCAAATATATTATTTTATCGATTAATTCCAAATTAATCGTTCTCTCTCTTTAATTGATATTTTATCCCAAATAAAATTTTTCCGCAATTAATCCCAGATTAATTTCTCTCTCATTAAATTAATCCCAGATTAATTAAAGTGCGAGTCATACGTCATCGGTAAATCTTCGGGGAGCGACCCATGAGATCTCCGGATATGTTGGTAGTAAATCGGGTCGTCGGATTATCCGAACACGTAAGTACCTTGTACTACGTTTACACCGATTCACAAGACAAGGTTGGCTTCTAGCAAAGCGCCATGCCTACCCAATTCTCTAGAAACATGCTTACTGGAATAAAAGATCTATATCAGGCGTAGTATACGTGGTATTGCGTATTTCGATCTAGTATCAGATGATCACGTGCTAGGCCTGGGGCTGGAATTGTGTCTGCCCCGTACGAAGTACATGTCGGATGTCTGGTAACTAGTCAATATATCGGATAACTATGACCTAGTCATATTATCCCGATGACTGCAGTACTTAAGAGAACCAGTATCATATCCTACGTGACCATCATCTCCATATGACTGGAGTGACACTTCCGTCTTGACATCACACCCAACACAATACGATTCTCAATATACCTAGCATTGGCGTACACAGAACCTGTTAAAGCCCTGGACGACCACAACCAAAGTATATTGATTGTCGTAAGTATTAGCGGTGCAAGTCTCAGGTTAAGACCAAATACACCTACACTGATTTCGGACTTCCATAGACACATAGTCATACTACCAAAGGAATTCCGAATGGGGTCTATCCAGAGCGAAGCTGTTTCCCGTACCATAGGTAAAACACAACCTCATATTACACTTGCATGAGTATCCTATACCCAAATATATGAGAACTATGCCGTTGTGCCCTCACAACGCGCACAAGTGTAATACTAGTCTTTTACATATTTATCGATGTCCAATCTCGATAATACTCTGACTAGGGATATTTAATGATTTATCCTTCGTGGACTGATACTGTCTCATATCATTCTCCATCCATGAACAAATCATATGGACCTCTCATCATTTATACATCTAGGTGATCTAATCACAAATGATAAGAGTGCAATCTCCTTTGTCACATAGTTAATTTGTACAACAACACCATGATCTGTACAAATAGTGACGCTATGGGTCATAATTGTCCAACAATCTCCCACTTGGCCTATATCTAGTCACTCGAGTGCTGATTATCGTCAGCGGATTTTCATGATTATCGTCTGATGCTATTTATTCGATCATCACATCGCCACGATGTATGATCCGAACGAATCAGATGAATATCAAAGTATTTATCTGGATCGTTGATGAGACCACTAATTCTTTAGCATGTGCTGTAGCCTAGCTCAGCTGCTAAAGGAACTATATCTAATCTAATTAGATTTGTTTATCGACCTAGAAGGCTTCTATTGCCGCTTCAGCTGCAGCAATAACCCGTATTTGTTGTTTACTCGGTAACAGTATCTTGCTTGGAAGATTTCCATCTCACTATACCGTTATTCAAACTTTATAGTACCGTTTGCGACTTTCAATCGTCTTTATCGGTTTAGGAAACTTGCAATAGTGATCCCAGTCACTTCAAGTTCTCCTTCTCCATTGCTTTAGACAACATCCTTAGATCTCTAAGATACTAATGGATGTTATTATTATCAATCCAGTGACTATCACTTGGATTGACCCGTTTGTGAATCATATGCTCAAAGCGTATGAGACACCAGGTCATATACATTTTTCAATGTATGATTTCTCGGAGAGTTCATGAAAGCCAAACTTTCACCGATAGTTTTATGGGAATCTCATTTCCAAGAAATGACATGTCATCATTATTATATAGGATAGCCACTGTCAGTGCGCTCCCATTAACCCTCTTATATACATAAGAATCATTTTCGTTTTAAATTAAATCATAAACCATTATGATTATATCAAAACGATGATTCCAAGAACCTATGCTTGCTTCAATCCAAACATGGATCGAATAACCTACAAACCTTGTTTGCTAGTTATGGTACGACAAAACCGACAAGATGTTGTAAACATCCTCCAACTGGTTTCCTTTTCAGGAAAGCGATTTTCCCGTTAAGCTGACATATTTCATTTATGAAACATGCAGCATTAGCAAGCATTATCCAAATGGATTCATCATGGCAAAATTAAAAGGTTGAATCGAAATCAACATAATGTTGATAACGATACCTTTCCGTTAAAAAGCCTAGCTTTATACTTTGGTATGTTACCATCCATGTATGTCTTCCTGGAAGACCTATACAGTACCATTAGGCACAATGCCTTGCGGTACATCAACTAGTGTCCAAACTTGTTGATATACATGGAATCCATTTCGGACTCATGACACTTTGTCATAATAGGGAGTTGATACATTGTATCACTTCCTCATACGTAGTCAGTTGGTATTCCTCAAGAGATTGACATCTTTACGAGGTGAGATCAGAAACCCATACCCCAGGTTGTTTTCTGACTCTCTCTGACTACGTGGTTCTTGTGTATTCGAAGATTAATGATAATAGTCTCATCATCGATGAACTATTTGTGTTCCATTAGGAATCAGTGCCTTGAAATAGTATTACTCTGATTTTTCATCAAGTTTTACTATCGTCTCACTTACCCCTGCATATCGGTATTCCTCTTAGGAAAACCGCATGGTGAGCAACAATCTAATTGTTCTCTAGTGAGTTGTATGAGTACAATACTTATGGTAACCCTAGGATAACCTACAATTGACACTTATCCAATTTGGGTTTTAGTTTGGTATCATCCAAACGTTTGCCTAGCATCCCAAATTTACAGGAATGTGAAACCCGGTTTCTTTCCCGTTCATATCTAATATGATATCTGTCAAACAGATTTTTATGGAGCCTTATTCTAAATAAGTTCTTGCACTGTTTAAAGCTTATCCGTTGAAGGAAATGGTAGCTCAGAGCGACTCATGATTGGCCTTATCATGTCTAACATAATTCGGTTAGTCATTTCGGACACACCGTCAAATTGACGTGTTCCGGGAGGAGTCCTCATTTGAAAGAATACTATACTCTTTCAAGTATTTAAGAAACTTATTGCTTAAGTATTTTCCATTACGGTCTAACCGTGACGGTTTAATACTTTAGCCGATCTGTTTGTCTATTTCGTGTCGAAAGTTAAAGTTTCTGATTTGTGTTCTTCAAAAGAAACACATAACCATAACACGATGCCATATCCGTATAGGTCACGAAATATTCATATCCACATCTAGCCTAGCTAGACATGGGCCCACTTGCTTCACTATGAACTAGGGCTATCAGATCGGTGGCATTTACACTTTTACCAAGTAAATAGTGTTTTAGGCACTTTGCCCAATAAACTATATTTGTAGACTTATTTGAATGGAATCAAATCAGTCTTAGTACCCACTCTTCAAAAGTGCGGATATACGAGTCTTGTTTAATGTGTCTCAGACAACATTGCCACGTTTTAAGTTTCAACTGATCAAATCAGTCTGAGCTATTTGTTCGTCATGTTATATGTTTGAGATTTTATTTATATTCAAAATATAAATACTGTTATTCACATCTAATGTGTTTATCTTAATATCATCTTTATATAATAAAACACTTTAGTGTTCTAGAATAGAAAGGTTCACCCGTAGCGGGTCGAACAGTGATATAGAGATAATGTATCTAGTCAAACTAGTTACATAATAACAGTTTCCTAAGTTAAGTACACACCCGAGGGTAGTTCCTAAACTTAGGTATCTACGGTTAAAACAGGGACTTTCGTCCCGTTTCCAATTCGCAGATAAATCTCGATTGAAGTCAGTATCCTGCGCATAGCAGATTCTTATCATCAATACATATTTATATACCACACTAAGTATCTAAAATCCAATTTTAATACTAGTAGTGAACATAATGTTGACAAACATATTTGAAGTCAGAGGCTTGCTCGTTCTTCAATTCCTTCATGTCTGCTTTGTCCAAACGGTAGTCACGCTTCCGTGATCCCGTTTGCCACATTTAAACAGACATTTTGGGATATGTTCTTTATCTTCCCAGATGATTATAATGATGTTGCCTTTGCCAGTTTCAACACTCCAGAAGCCTTTGGCCAAGCCTCAGGTTTCTAGTATATCGAAGTAAGGTGCGTCTAGCGCTACTTGCCTAATTGCAAAGTTTGACTTTGTCTCATTGAGAACAGTCATTAACTCTCCAAGAGTTTATTATTGCAATATTTACTTCTAAATCTAAATATAGATTTATGAAGATTCTACAATTTCAATATCATACTTTAAGAATCTAATCCTTAGTTCTGATAAAGAAATTAAGGAGTCTATATGACAAGTATATTGGATTAAGCACTAAAGTTATCATTACATGAATATTCCAAATATCATGTTCCACTTATTTGCTTAACTCCAGGCTTAGGCCTAATATTTATTTTATCAAATAAAATAACTTATTATTTTTCCAGGACCATCCTGAAATTTATTCCCAATTTGAAAATTAAAGTCGTTTAAATACATTTTCCCTATGATTATGTATTAAACGTCAATCTTTCAATTTTATCTTGATTCTAATAGTCCAACTATTTAATCAACGATTTGTGGTACTATTTATTATAATGATTATTATAGTCCAACTATACAATCAAATATAATTTAAATTAATTAACCTCAATTACATTGATTACTATAATCCAATTATAAAATCAACTGTAAATTGAAATTAATTAATTCAAATATATTGATTACGATAATCCAATTATATAATCAACTATAATACACTCCAACTGCTTTTTAAAAAAACAATTTAAATATTAGTCCAACTAACATTTAATTGATTTGACGAATGATATTGTTTGAGCGCATATGGCGAGTAATTGAACGAATATTGCGAATTCAATTCTTGCCTCCCACTATTTTTCGGCGAGCCTCCAACCCTCTGTCGAGTACTCGGGAAACCGTGTTTCCTAGTGGGCTAGGATCACATTAAATATCACATAATCTTGACTTTGGCCAACAAATTGTATGATAATTAACTAGGTAGATCTCTAAGATCAATTGGATCCAATCCAATTCCTAGATCCGGTAGAGGGACATCCAAGTCCGAAACATATATCTTATATATGCCAATACATCCAATGTATTACCTAACCTTTTTCCTCTGAATGAACTAAGCCTTGGCTTTGGCACAACAAACTTAGTGATCCCAGTTAAGCGCGACCCATTGACCATGGAAAGCTTCGTAATCAATGTCGATGGACAAGAAGTGGTCTTGACTTTGGCCAACAAACCACAATTTGGACAAGACACTGATATGGAACAAAGCCTTCGTGATTCAAACACATCCTCGACGGACAAAGGCCTTGACTTTGGCCAACAAGCCAATGTCAGTCTCGGATCTTGAGTGAGAATCACTCAATGGAAGGAAAGACGCTAAATATTATTTGAGGATTTTTCGCGTGCAAATTGGCAACCAAATTATTTTCTTTGTTAAGGTCTCATCATCATACACCCTTAAACATGCATTCTAAACACATAATAAAGCGCATATGAAAATAATAATAAAGATATGCGGATGGATACTTTACAATTGATCCTAGATCAAATCTCTCACTTTCTCTCTCCAGCTAGCACATGTATTTACTTGTACCCGTTACACTGCACTTCTAAAGAAACCTCATTTATATTGAGGGGAATAGGTGAGAGAGAGAATACAAAGAATAAAAGGTGATAAGGCTGGACACGCTGGTCCAATTAATAAATCAAATTTATTACAATTCCAAAATGCCCCACCCATCTAATATCCATCTGATATACATTATTCATGCATCGCAACCATGTATTCACACAAGCATATTATCAATCAATCTAATCAAATTAATTAATCTGATAATTAGTGATCATCCAATGTTCAAACAACGATTTGATTTTGTTCGAGTCAAACTCGTTTTGCGAATAAGTACATAAAGTACGAATTCTTGAATTAAATTAAACTACACAATTAAATTAAATTCAATTTGTATTTAATTCTAATTCGCTATTTAATTCCAAATTAAATACTACATTTTATTAATGAACTTTTACGACATAAATTTCAAATTTAGTCGCTACGGGTCTCAAAGCCCGATAAACGTCCAACATCAATTTAATGAAAGTCCAATGGGCTTTTAATTAATTTCTTGAGGCGTGGACTTTTGGTCAACTCGGGTCAAACCGAATAACCAAAATCCAATCCGGGAGTTACCCCATAAGCCCAGAAATCAATTTAGGCCCAATTAAACTTTAAAGGTTCATTAAGTCGCATTTGGACTTTATAGAGGCGGTTTTGGGCCAATTGGATCCAATCCATTTGGCCTAAACCTAACTTGATACAATCAAGCCCAACAAGCCCAATTACAACACAACAAGCCCAAATCCAATTTAAGCCCAATTAATTAAAATACAAAAATTCCAAATTTCACATTTTAATTCACCAAAGTGTATAGCATATTAATTACCCGAATCAATATTTCCAAAACACTAAATTTGTACAATTAAAAATGATTATCATCATCAATTAGTGTCCAACACATTTGGATCAAAATCAAACCCAATTATTCATGCATAAAGTCTCGGCCAAGGAGGATTTTATATCCAATTTCAAATCCAATCCAATTGAACCAAATTAAACAATAAATCAACATCCCTAACATGATTCTAACTCATCCAATGAATAAAAAAATCAAAATTCCAAGACAATTTAGGGTTCTCATTTTCGGCCAACACACCAAAATTGGGGAAAATTATTCCAATATTTTTTCATCAAATTGATCCAATCAATCATCAATTCAACAACATTTAAGCATACTAATTCATCCAATTTCATTAAATCATGCCCAAATTCGTTTTGCCCAATTTAAAACCCTAAAATCAATTCATGCTTTCAAAGGCTCAAGATACCATTGTTGGTTTGCTCTAAGCTTCCCAATATCATAAATCAAGCATGAAACAAGTGTAAATACAATCATAGGAGGTGCGGAAAAACTCACATTGATCGGTTGAGATGCTTGTGGTGATGAAAACCGAACTGCCCTCTCCATGCTCAGCAGTGGGCTGCGCAAATGGTGGATTGCACGGTGGTGGGTGGATCTCCTCCATGAAGAATCGGCCATGGACTCCATTAAAGCTCCAAGCTTTGTGATAGTCTTCCATGCTCAGGAACTCACTGCCCTATCACCTTGGTATGCCTCCTAGGATGTGCTAGCACTTGGATCTTGCAACAAAATCACTCATTTCTTGTCTTCATTTTCGGTCAAACCAGTAAGAAGGAAGAAGGAGATGGCCTTGAGGCCGCGAGAGAGATGTGATGAGTGATAAATGTATCACTATTTCCCACTCATTTAACTTAATATTTTGTATAGTTTCTTGAGTTTTGTGAATATTTTGATGTGTTTTGTGTTATTTTGCAGATAAATAAAGTTTCAGGACATTCTGGAGGTGATTTGGAGCAAAACTGTGAAATTTGGTGAAATTTGGCAAAAAGGGTATTTTGGTAATTTTGGACGTCCCGACACAAAAGGGTATTTTGGTAATTGTCCCGACACCGAAATAAAATTTCAAGACATTCTGGAGGTGATTTGGAGCAAAACTGTGAAATTTGGCAAAAGGGGTATTTTGGTAATTTTGGACGTCCCGACGCAAAGGGTATTTTGGTAATTTTGGGCGTCTGCCACGTGTCAAAGATTCAACGAGCCGTCTTTTTTAGCACACCACGCCACGTGTCGAAATTTCAGCGATTCAAGAAATAATAATAATAAAATATATAAAAATCAGAAAAATTATAAAAAATTCAAAAATCAAAAAATAATAATAAAAAATTAGATTTTTTTGCCTATAAATAGATTTCGAATTTTAGTTTCAAATGTACCTCTTCCTCTGAAATCCTTATAAAAAATAGAGTTCTTCTTATTTTCTTCTTTTATTCAGTTTTATTTACGCTTTGTAGTAGTAATTCTATCCATCCATGAGGGGGTAACCTCTTCATGCTGAGGTAATAAGGTAATTCTTTTACTATTGCTTTTTAGATTAATCTCCCTTAAAATATGATATATAAACTATTTAAAATCAAATTAATAAAGGATACCGCCATTCCGGACGGTTGGTTATTTAATTTAATCTGGTTAACCTGACTTAATGAGGATACCGCCACACTGGACGGTTGGTTTAAGTTTATATTTATGTTCCGCCTTATGGCTGGTATATTTGAATTTGACTTAATCAGGATACCGCCATTCTGGACGGTTGGTTTAAAATATCACAAGTTAATATATTATTATTTTATGGGAGATATCTAAATAGTATATAGTAGAAGTTATTTCCTTTTACCTTAGCATTTCATTTATTTATTTTAATTACTTTCTGCAATTTCATTTTCTGTCTTTTAAGTTTATATCAGTTTTAATTATGTATAGTAACTAAATTAAAATCTAGGGTTGTGATAAAATCTAATATAATCGGTTTTAAAAGGGTTAGATTATAGTTTGAGTAATTTAAAAGAGTTATTTATTGAGTCATAATCTTAATGCCTTTTTATTAATTGGCCATTAATAAAATTGATTTAGATAAACTTAAAATGAACTAGACATAGGGATTTTAAGTTTAAGACCTTAGTCTCAACAACCCACGATCTTCTTTAAGGATAGATAAACCTTTAATAGATTTCCTTACAGGATAGGAATATACCTGTTGGGCGGGGGTAGTCATAATTGGAACTCAATCTTAATGAATCTATGTAATTTAATTGACATAGACATATGGTTCAATTGGATTATACTAGGTATTTGTAAATGATCATTCGGAAGAGGCTTTTACATAATTTAGTGTTCCAGATTAATAATTCAATAATTTACCCAACTATGATTTAACTACTTCATCTTTTAATTGATATTAGAAAGATTCACAACCCTAGATCTTTAAGTCTTTTTATTTTCCTTAGTATTTTCTTTTATCTTTTGTCTTTTTATTTATTTAGTAAATCTACAAATCAAATCATTTCAAGCAATCAATTCCCTTCTCCCTATAATTAGATATTTGTAAATAAATAGTATCAACAATTAATAACAACAGTAGGAATTAAGTCCTCGTGGGATCGATATTTTTATACTACTTGAACGATACGTGCGCTTGCGTTATACGTGTGTGTTTACGCCGGTCAAGATGAAGGAGGGAAAAAGGGTTCCCAAAAACATAAAAGAGAGAGTGAGGGAAAAAGAAAATGTAAAAGGTTTATATATTTTCCAAAATTTAATAAACCATTTACCAAAAACTTTTTCAAAAAGCAAAGCATTTAATGTTTTCTTTCATCTCACATC
Organism: Zanthoxylum bungeanum; assembly: GCA_019454045.1. Classification (NCBI taxonomy): domain Eukaryota; kingdom Viridiplantae; phylum Streptophyta; class Magnoliopsida; order Sapindales; family Rutaceae; genus Zanthoxylum; species Zanthoxylum bungeanum. The sequence continues at coordinate 27,029 of SKCR01039757.1, forward strand.
AACTCACATCAATCAATCAAATGTCACATCACTCAAAGTGACATGTGATTTGACGCTTGATGTGAATCGTGATTTGACGCTCGATTTGACTTGCGTGCCGCACTCGAATTCGAAATGCTAATGCGCTCGCAAATAATCCTGGGCTCGGGTTCACTAATTCCAAATTAATGAATTTTTCGTTGCGTTGTAATTAAATGATTACGCCTAGCGAAATCACTATTCACATCGGTAATGAATTAATTCTAAATTAATTCGTTCGCCCGAATTAAAATCTAATTTTAATTTCGCGTCGAAATCCAATTTGTATAATATATCAAATATATTATTTTATCGATTAATTCCAAATTAATCGTTCTCTCTCTTTAATTGATATTTGATCCCAGATAAAATATCTCCACAATTAATCCCAGATTAATTTTCTCTCTCATTAAATTAATACCAGATTAATTAAAGTGCGAGTTATACATCATCGGTGAATCTTCGGGGAGCGACCTGTGAGATCTCCGGATATGTTGGCAGTAAATCGGGTCGTCGGACTATCCGAACACGTAAGTACCTTGTACTACATTTACACCGATTCACAAGACAAGGTTGGCTTCTAGCAAAGAGCCATGCCTACCCAATTCTCCAGAAACATGCTTACAGGAATAAGCGATCTATATGAGGCATAATATATGTGGTATTGCGTATTTTGATCTAATATCGGATGATCACGTGCTAGGCCTGAGGCTGGAATTGTGTCTGCCCCGTACGAACCACATGTCGGATGTCTGGTAACTAGTCTCTATATCGGATAACTATGACCTAGTCATATTATCCCATGACTGCAGTACTTAAGAGAACCAGTACCGTATCCTACGTGACCATCATCTCCATATGACTGGAGTGACACTTCCATCTTGACATCACACCCAACACACTACGATTCTCAATATACCCAGCATTGGCGTACACAGAACCTGTTAAAGCCCTGGACGACCTCAACCAAAGTATATTGATTGTCGTAAGTATTAGCGGTGCAAGTCTTAGGTTAAGACCAAATACACCTACCCTGATTTCGGACTTCCATAGACACATAGTCATACTACCAATGGAATTCCAAGGGGGTCTATCCAGAGCGAAGCTGTTTCCCGTACCATCGGTAAACCAAAACCTCCTATTACACTTGCATGAGTATCCTATACCCAAATATATGAGAACTATGCCGTTGTGCCCTCACAACGCGCACAAGTGTAATACTAGTCTTTTACGTATTTATCGATGTCCAATCTCGATAATACTCTGAATAGGGATTTTAATGATTTATCCTTCGTGGACTGATACTGTCTCATATCATTCTCCGTCCAGGAACAAATCATAGGGACCTCTCATCATTTATACATCTAGGTGATCTAATCTAAAATGATAAGAGTGTAATCTCCTTTGTCACATAGTTAATTTGTACAACAACACCATTATCTGTACAAATAGTGATGCTATGGGTCATAATTGTCCAACAGAGGCGTAGTTGAGGATCTACTGGTCAAGGTTGACAATTTCATTTTCCCAGCATATTTTATTATCCTTGATATGGAGGAAGACGCAAACATACCAATTATCATTGGGAGACCGTTCTTGGCTACAGGTCGAACCATTATTGATGTACAAAAAGGAGAATTAACCATGAGGGTACATGACCAAGAAGTAACACTCAATGTTTTCAAGGCCATGAATTTCCCAGAAGATGAAAATAATGAGGAATGTTTCAGACTTGATGTGATACATAGTACCATTCAGAACTCCAATGCAATGCAAAGTTCTACTGACAAACTTAAAACATGTCAATTGTCTGTGGAGCCTGAAGATAAAACGTCTTTTGCAATGAAAAAGCCAATTCTTGCACTACAAGCAACAGAAGAGAAAAAGTTCCACCAGCTCAATGAATTGGAAGAATTTCACAATTAGCCTTTTGAGAATGCCAAATTGTACAATGAAAAGGCAAGGAAAAGACATGATGAGAAGTTAGTGCGCATACAACTAGAACCAGGGCAGAAGGTACTATTAAACAAATCAAGGGTGAAATTCTTCCCATGGAAGCCAAAATCACGGTGGTCAGGTCCATTTGTGATCACCAAGGTTTTACCAGACAGAGCCGTTGAGATACATGATCCCGACTCCAACAAAACTTTCAAGGTTAAAACAAGCGTGTCAAGCACTACTGGGGAGAATCATTTGAGCGACAAAAAGAAAGTGTGACACTTTCAGATCCAGCTTAACGTTCGAGAAGTCACGTCTAACTGACGACATTAAACTTAGCGCTCGCAGGGAGGCAACCCATGCAATTTTTATATATATTTTGATTTGGTGTGATTTAATTTGGTGTGTTTAATTTTTGCAGGTAAATTCATTTCACGATGGAAGAAGTTCTCGCAAATCTTCACAAGCAATTTCCTTCTCTCCCTCAAAACTCTCTGATGAAAGTCTACAAAGCTCGCTTGGAACAGATGAGACTACTAACGATCCATGGTGTTCCTAATGACATTCGTTGGGTAATTGAAGCACGGGTCCGATTAGCAGGTGAGTATTCTGATTCTTGTAATTCTTATTTGCCTGGATTTGGAAGAAGTAGCTACGCAAAGAAACGTAGAGCTAAGCAAATGGGTGATTGTTACAAATGTACACGCTGGAATTGCAATTACTCATTATCGTTCTTTAGGAATGCTGTCTGATAATCGTGAAGACAAAATTAAATTCATTAAGGATGGCTTGAGTAAGGAGTCTTTAGATGATATATCTTCGACTCTTGAGACGCATCACAGTGGATATGTTCACATAGCCTTTCGCAAATTACATACACAATTTGAAAAAGAAAGACAACAATTAAGTCTTGGGAATCTGACTCAAAAGACCCTGTTTGCCAATTTATAAGAAAAATTGGATGGAAAGCTTGTCCCTGACGCATAGATGTCAATCAAGCCGCTATATTTATTGTACATATTATATATCTTTGTTTTTTCCTGAGAATTGTGATTTGTTTTGTTGTTTTCTTTTATTTTCTCCGACAGGATCCATACCTTTTTGACTATCACGATTTATTTTACTGTTAACTAATAATTGTCATTTGGCAGGTACTAGTGCTATTATTTTACTCACCCTTTTCAGGTGTTATAAATTCAACTCATCATTGCACTTTTGAAGACATCCAGAGTAAAACATGGAAACCACTTCAAGAAGACGAGTTGAAAACATCTGTGTGTTTTGCGGTACTAGTGTTGGTGTTAAGCCACAATACTTAGAAGAAGCACAGGAATTGGGTCGAGACTTAGCTGCAAGGAATATGCACTTAGTATATGGCGGAGGCAATCTTGGACTTATAGGGGTCGTTTTAAAAGCTCTACAGGAGGGAGGCAGTCAAGTTTTGGGAATCATTCCAAAAGCCTTGGCGGAGGCAAAACTTATTGTACCATCAAACGGAGAGGAACTGATAATGCCAGGTATGTCTGAACGATTGGTAGAAATGATTAACCGTGCTGATTCTTTTATTGCTTTGCTAGGTGGCTTGGGTACATTGAAGGAAATTTTTACAGTGTTATCTTGGGCGAACCTGAACATACACCAGAAACCGCTTGGACTGTACAACGTTGAAGGATTTTATGATTTTCTTGGGTGTTTCTTGATGATGCCCGGAGAAATGGGTTCATGTCAAAAGCTATGAAAGAACTCCTCTTTACTGCCAGAAATGCCCCGGATCTAATTGACCAATTCATAGCTTATGAACCACAAATTGACCCTATCCTTTCAAAGATATATTGGTTCGAGGACGATCGTGGTAATAGGCATCGGATTAATATGGATCTTAACCTTTGATTTCCTGTAGAATTTCAGCTAACCAGGTATTATCTTCTAAACTCTTCTTCTACTGTTTAAGACATTGAGGACAATGTCTCATTTAGGTTTGGGGAGGGAATTAATTGATCAGTACCTTGTTTTTAGTTTGTGTGTTGTTTTTATTTTTAGTCCAAAATTTTTCGAAAAATACAAAAAATCGAAAAATTTTCAAAAATTACAAAAATATTTTTCGTTTTTGTGTTTTTTATTTTGACTAAAAGGGTGAAATTGGTAAGAAATAGTTGAGTAAGGAGTTTTCACTCCTGAGACGTATCTCAAACCTATTTCGGAACAAGTTAATTTTTGTTTATTTCCTTTTGAATTATTTAATTTGTGAATTCTCCATAATACTGACTAAAATGGATCTTCATATGCTCAGTTGGCAGGTATTATCAACATGCATGGTAACATACAGACATGAGCTATAATTGAAAAGTTTGTAATATTTAGTGCTCTAGTTTAATTGGAGGAAGCATCTCAAAAAGCAATGAAGTAAAAAAAAAAGCGTATGAGGTCCGAGTTATTAAGTCTATAAGGGTGTTTTAACACCTAGTGCCCTAAAGCCAACTGGTTTGGGAGTCACTGGCCCAAAGCTCGCTACATGGATCAATGATGTTGCAAAAAAAATATATATATCTGAAGTCTGAGTAATTAAGTCTGTAGGGGTGTCTTAACACTTGGTGCCCTAAAGCCAACTGGTTTGGGAGCCACCGACCCAACACTCGCTACATAGATGGAAGATATTGTATATAAATAAAAAAAATCAAAAATCAAAGAAAAAAATCAGAAAAATTAGAAAAATTATTCCACTGTTACTAAAAGGTGTGAATTTTGATAAAACTTGAGAACAAAAATATTACTCTCTTATCAACTGCACTTGTGACTGTGTGGGAAAAAATGAGTTGATTAATATTTTGTCGGCTGTGCATATGGAGGATGGTAAATATAATCGGAGAATTTACTTATTTGGTAATTTAAAAGAAAGAAAATAACTAGTAACTTATAATAGAAATTTTACCTGATTAGTCACTAACTTTTTTATTCTCTTTTCGCTTGTCTTTTTGCTTTTGTGTGCATTAGTTTCACTACCTTTTTACTTTTGTAAAATATTTGTGGGTATCATTGCTGTAAACCCTCACGAGACTACAACTCGTCCACTAGGGACACCTAGGGGTTTAAAGGCTTGTTGCATACGCTAAATGCAACCGTGATCCTTACGAAAGTGGCTTAGTTAAATTTTATTTTAAAGATGTTTATGTTATTTTATTCTATGTTTTGCTAGAGGACTAGCAAAATGTTAGGTTTGGGGGTGTGATGAGTGGTAAATCTATCACTATTTCCCACTCATTTAAGCTAATATTTTGTATAGTTTCTTGAGTTTTGTGAATATTTTGATGTGTTTTGTGTTATTTTGTAGATAAATAAAGTTTCAGGACTCTCTGGAGGTGATTTTGGGCCAAAATAGTAAAAAACAGACAAAAGGGCATTTTCATCATTTCACGCGTCGCGACGCCTAACATGCACCAAGAGCTGCTAACGTAGGTCTGGTCCACAAGTCAGAATCTGAGAAGTTTAACTTTGCTAACATGCACCGTGCCACGTGTCACCATCACAGTCGATCTATTAACGTGCGTCGTGCCACGTGTCATCATCCTACGGTGCCGACAGTCGCCATCGCCACATACCGCCATGTGTCACTCCACGTCATCGTCCATATCACTAGTTGATCGAGTCAACGTGCCATGTCACCGCCACATCATCATCAGCCAATCATGAAGTGCCACGTGTCACAATCCTACGGTGCCGAAAATCACTTTCGCCACGTCAGCATAATCATTGAGTTGCTAGTCGCCTTGCCATGTGTTACCTTATCTATTTATCCGAATTGCCACGTGTCAGATAAAAATCTAAAGCCGACGAACAAGAACCCGCCACATGTCACGTCGCGACGCGCAAAGCCTTGCGCGTCGTGACGCCCAGAGCCTACCGAGGCCTATAAATTCAGCTCGATGATTCAGTTGTAGATGTACCTTCCTCTCTAAATTCTCTGATGTAAATTGGGAGTTTTATATCTAGTTTCTTTAAATTTTAGTTTTGTAATTAATTTTACTTACGTTCTGTAATAATAGTAATTTACTTTCTTTACTTTTACAGTTTTTACTATTCAATATGAGGAGGTAACTTCCCCCTTCTAGGGTGAAAGGTAATTATTTTACTATTGCTATTTAGATTAATCTCCCTTAAATATAATATATTCAATATTTAAAATTTGAGTTAATGAGGATACCTCTATATTGGTCGGTTGGTAATTCATTTTAACTGGTTTAAACCTGACTAAGTAAGGATACCGCCAGATTGGTCGGTTGGTAATTAAATTTTCTTACCACCTATATGGCATGTTTATTTTGTTCCGCCTTTATGGCTGGTTGGACTTAATTTGACTTAATCAGGTTACCGCCTATATGGCTGGTTGGTAAGATAATCACAAGTTAATATATTATATTAAGGGAGATATCTAAATTAGTAGTAGTAAAAGTTGATCCTTTTACCTTAGCATTTTATTTTATTGTAATTTATTTTTCAGCTTTTACTTTACCGCAATTACTTTTCGGCGTTCTTATTTTAGGTCTTTTACTTTTAAGTTTTTACTAGCAATAGTTATGTGTCGTAACTAAGTTAGTTATCTGGGGTTGTGATGAATTTTAATATCACCGGTTTATAAGGGGTTATTTTATAGTTTGGGTAATTTAAAGGTTTACTTATTAAGTCTTAAGCTTAATGCTTCTTGTTAATTGGCCACTAATAAGATTGATCTGGTAAATCTAAAATAAACTTGACAAAGGATTTTTGGTTTTAGCCTTAGACTTAATAGCCCACGATATTCCTTGAGGATAGATAACCCTTTAATAGATTTCCTTACATGATAGACATATACTTGTCGGGCGGGGGTAGCCATAATTGGAACTTAATCTTAATGAATCCAGGTAATTTGGTTGACAAAGACATTTGGTTCAATTGGGTTATACTGGGTATTTGCGTCTGACCATCGACAAAGACTTTCGCATAATTTAGTGTTCCTGGTTAGTAAACCGATTTATTACACAAACATTAAATAACCACTTCATCTTTTAAAAGATATTAGAAAGAATCACAACCCTATATAGTTTCCTAATATTGAATTTTCTTAAACCTACTTTCGTGCAATTTTATTTACTTGTTTTTAAATTCAAAATCTTCACCATTTCAAATCAATCAATCAACATGTTAGATACTAGTAATCATTTGACCTCATAAAATTAATATATTAGGTATTAAGTTCTCGTGGGATCGATACTTTTTATACTACTTGAACGATTTGTGCGCTTGTGTTATACGCGTGTGATTACGCACCGGTCAGAAGACAAATGACAAATCCCAAGACGTCTGCCTACACTGTGGCAAATGGGTCACTGGAAGCGTGACTGCCGTAAGTTTCAAGCGGACTTGATGGCAGTGAAGGCGGGCAAGGCTCCGGCTTCATGTATGTTTGTTATTGAAATAAACATGTCCACTATTAGTTTTTAAAATTGGATTTTTGATACTGGATGTGGTACTCACATATGTACTGATCTGCAGAATCTGCAGAATAGCAGAAGACTGGCTTCAGGGGAGATCAACCTCCGAGTCAGAAATGGGATGAAAGTCGTTGTTTTGGCCGTTGGCACCTATGCTTTGAATCTGCCCTCAGGGCATGTACTTACATTAGGCGACTGTTATTTTGTACCTAGTTTGACTAGGAATGCTATCTCTGTATCTAGTTTAACCCGATGAGGGTATACCTTTGTATTCATAAACACTGGTTGTTTTATTTATAAAGATGATATTGAGATATGTACAACAGATGTGAATAATGGTCTTTATATTTTGAATATAAACGAATCTCAAACATATAACATGACAAACAAAAAGCTCAAATTGAGTAAAACGGATGAGACTTATTTGTGGCATTGTCGTCTGGGACACGTTAATAAAACCCGTATATCCACACTTTTAAAGAATGGATACTTGGACGGATTTGATCCTAATTGATATGATGTCTGCGAATCTTGTTTGTTAGGAAAAATGCCTAAAACACCTTTTAGTGGTAAATTTGTACGTGCCACTGAGCTGTTAGTCCTCATTCATAGTGATGTATGCATGCCCATGTCTAGCCAGGATAGAGGTGGATATGAATATTTCGTAACTTTTACGGATGATGCATCACGTTATGGTTATGTGTATCTTATGAAACACAAGTCGGAAACTTTGGAGAAATTCAAAGAGTTTCGACACGAATTAGAAAAATAGACTAGGAAAAATATTAAATCATTGCGGTCGGACCGTGGTGGAGAATACTTAAGCAATGAGTTTCAAGATTACTTGAAAAAATATGGTATTCTTTCACAGTGGACTCCTCCTGGAACACCTCAATTGAACGGTGTATCCGAACAGAGAAACCGAACTTTGTTGGACATTATAAAGTGCAATACTTATTTTGAATAAGGTTCTGTCAAATTCTGTTGAACAGACTCCATATGAAATATGGACATAAAAGAAATCGAGTTTCTCATTCCTGAAGGTTTGGGGATGCTGGGCATATGTTAAACATTTGGATAGTACCAAAATAGAGCCCAAATCGGATAAGTGCCTATTTGTAGGTTATTCTAAGGAAACAAAAGGATATTATTTCTAAAACCCACAAGAGAACATAATATTTGTTGCTCTTCATGCAGTTTTCCTCGTAAAGGAATTCATGAATGCAGTGGTAAGTGGGAGGAAAGTAGACCTCGATGAAAATCGGAGTGATACTGTTCCTGACACCGACCCCTCACGGAACACGAACAGTCCGTCAGGAATGAGATTGTTCCATAATCTTCTAACACACAAGAACCGCGTAAGTCGGAGAGAGTCAGAAAATAACCTGAGTGGTTTCTGATCTCACCTCATGTAGACATTAATCTTATTGAGGAAAATGAACCGGCTACGTATGAGGAAGCGATACAAAGTATTGACTCCGCTTTATGACATGAAGCCATGAAGTCCTAAAAGAATTCCATGTATACCAACCAAGTTTGGACACTGGTTGATGTACCAGAAGGTATTAAGCCTATTGGTTGTAAATGGATCTTCAAAAAGAAGATAGACATGGATGTCAACACACAAGCATACAAAGCTAGGCTTGTAGCTAAAGGGTATCGTCAACGACATGATGTCTATTACAACGAAACCTTTTCAGCTATTGCTATGATTAAATCCATTCGGATAATGCTTGCTATTGTTGCATATTTTGATTATGAAATATGGCAGATGAATGTCAAAACTGCTTTCCTTATCGAAAACCTTTTGGAGGATGTTTATATGCAACAACCTGATGGTTTTTTCGTGCCAAAACATGCAAACAAGGTTTGCAAGTTAAACCGATCCATCTATGGATTAAAGAAATCATCGCGTTCTTAGAACCAACGTTTTGATGAGATCATAAAAGAATATGGTTTCATTCAAAACAAAGATGATTCTTATGTATATAAGAAGGTTAGTGGGAGCGCACTGACATTCATTGTCCTATACGTTGATGATGTATTGCTTCTTGGCAATGACATTCCCATGCTACAATCGGTGAAAGCTTGGCTTTCATTAAAATTCTCCATGAATGACCTGGGAGAGGCAGCCTTTATTCTTGGAATACGGATCTACCGGGATAGATCTAGAAAGCTGCTGGCACTCTCCCAGAGCTCGTACATTGACAAAGTGTTAAAGAGATTGAACATGGATCAGTCTAAGAGGGGGCTACTTTCGGTGTCACATGGCGTCTCTCTATCGAAAGATATGTGTCCTAAAACTCATGATGAGAGAGTTATAATGATTCGGATCCCTATGCTTCAGCAATCGGATCGATCATGTACGCCATGATATGTACGCGACTTGATGTCTCATATGCTTTGAGCATGTGCAGTCGCTATCAGGCCGATCCAGCTGATGGTCACTAGATTACTATAATGAACATCCTTAAATATCTTAGAGAAACTAAAGATGCTTTCTTAGTCTATAAGGGAGGAGAACTTGAGGTGACTGGGTTTACCGATGCAAGTTTCCAAACCGATAAAGATGACTGTAAGTCGCAATCGGGGTACATATTTTGTTTGAACAACGGAGCAGTGAGCTGGAAAGCTTCCAAGCAAGAGACTGTTGCCGATTCAATAATAGAAGCGGAATATATTGTTGCAGCTGAGGCCGCAAAAGAAGCAGTTTGGATCCTTAAATTCCTAATTGGATTAGGAGTAGTTTCGTTAGTAGCTGAGCTGATACCTTTATATTGTGACAATAATGGGGCTATCGCACAGGCTAAGGAACCACGGTCTCATCAACGATCCAAGCTTGTACTTCGACGATTTCATCTAATTCGTGAGATCAGACATCGTGGCGATGTGAAGATCGAAAAGATCACATCAGATGATAACATTACAGATCCGCTGATGAAAGCTATATCTCAGTAAAAGTTTGAGTAATATGTACATAGTTCAGATGTTAGATACTTGAGTGATTGGCTATAGGCCATGTGGGAGATTGTTGGACAATTATGACCCATAGCATCACTATTTGTAAAGAACATTGTGTTTTTGTACAAATGAACTATGTGATAAAAGGAAATTGCAATTTTATCATTATTGTAATTGGATTACTTGGATATATAATAATGATAAAAGTCCATATGGTTAAATCGGATTAATAAGATATGAGACAATATTAATCCACGAACGGTTTAATCATTAAATATCCTTAGTCGAAGTATTATCGAGACTGGACATTGATAATGCGGAATAGACTAGTATTACACTTGTGCGCGTTATGGAAGCTTAACGACATAGTTCTCATATATTTAGGTATTGGATACTTATGCAAGTGTAATAAGAGGTTCTGTTAGCCGTTGGATCGGGAACAGTTCGCTCTGGATAGACCCACTCGAAATCCCATTGGTAATATGCCTATGTGTCTATGGGAATCCGAATCAGGGTATGTGTATGTGATATTTAAATTGAGACTTACGTCGCTATTACTTGCGACAATCAGTTTACTCTAGTATTGGTCGTCTGGAGCTTTAACAGGTTCTGTGTATGCTTGTATTAGGTTTACTGAGAATCGTAGTGTATTGGATGTGATGTCAAGATGAGACTATCACTTCAGTCATATGGCGATGATGGTCACACAGGATACAGAACTAGTACTCTAAAAGCTGCAACTATCTGGATAGTATGACTAGGTCATGACTTCCTGATTACATAGATTAGTTACTTACTCGGATCCGAAATATACTTCATACAGGGCAGACACAGAGCCAGCCCTAGGCCTAGCATGTGACATCCAATACTGGATCTTATTACGTATTACATTCTATTAGTATTACTACGTCTGATACAAATGATATTCCTTGGTTAATATATCTGGAGAATTGGGTAGGCATAGTGCTTTGCTAGAAGCCAACCATGTCTTGTAAATCGGTGAGAACATGGTACGGGAAACACACGTGTTCGGATAGTCCGATAACCATATTTACTGCCAAAATATCCAGGAATCTCTTGGGCCGCTTCCTAAAGATTCACCAATGACATTTGACTCAGATAGAATTAATATGGGATTAATTATGAGAGATAAAATTAATCTGGGATTAATTGCGGCAAGAATTAATCTGGGATTAAATTCGTATAGAAGAGAGAACGCGATTAATTTAGAATTAATAGATAAAATAATATATCAGATATATTAATTGAAATCGGATTTCAATACGAAATTACAATTAGATTTTAATTCAGGCGAATGAATTAATTTAGAATTTATTTGGAAGCGACTATCGTAATAATTTTACGAGGCATAATTATTTAATTAAATTGGATTTAATTATGTAGCGACAGCAAATTCGTTTAATCGAAATTAAACGAACCCAGGTCCAAGTCTAGTTGTGTGTTGATGAAGCCAACACAAATTTTGAATTTAAATGTGGTGGGACCACATGACTTACATCAATGGTCATAAATTGATGGAAGTAGTTGGCTTATTTAATGTTGCACTTTAATCACACAACAACCAAGTTTTTGAAACAACCAACACTATTCTCTCTTCTTTTATCCTTGGCCGATCCTTCCTCTATTTGGTGAGAAATTTTTGCATAAAAAATCTCCCAAAGCTAGCACTTGGAAGAGTCATTTGAGGTGATAGGGAAACTCACCTAAGGAATAAACAACAAATCAACAAGCTTGGAGCTTCATCCAAAAGGAAAATTTTCGAATTTCTCCAAATTAATGTAAGTGATTCCGCCAATTTTACTTGATTTTTCACACATAAAATCACATTTAGGATCTTATGGCATGTCTTAGAGACTATCAATGGTATCAGAGCCTTGATAAATATGATTTTGAAATCTAGGGTTCATAAACTTTAATTAGGCATTTTTGCTTGGAGCATGAAAATTCGAAATTGAGTTGTTGGTTGATGTTAGATGATGATAACTTAGAGTTGTGCATTGTTGGATTGTTGAAAATTTGATTTGATCATATTTCCCCAAATTCCTTACATTGGCCGAATACTACCCTAGAGTAACTCATGGTGATTTTTTAAATTTTGACACTTAAATGTGTTAATGGCATGATATATATGCTAAATGTTGATTTAATTGGATTGGAATCAAATTGCATATTAATTTCTTGTCAATTCTCGTGAATGAGCATGTTGTTGGAGACTTGATTTTGCTTCAATTTGTGTTGGACATGAATTGGAAGGATAAGCATGATTAATTCGATTAATTAATATTTTGGAAATGTTAGATTAATAAATTAGTTATGTTAATTACACTTAAATTGAATTAATGTAATATTTGGAATATTGTATTAAGGGAAATTAGTCCCTAAAATACTAATTGGGCTAATTTGGTTATATTTGGATTAATGGGCTTGGTTGGGCCAAGTTTGGTTTTGGACAATTGGGTTGGATCCAATTGGGCCTAAACCATTTCCATAAAAGTCCAAAATATGACTTTTGTGCCTTTAATAATCATATTGGGCTTAATGGGCCAAAATTAATTTTTAGAATAAGGTGATTCCTAAATGGGCCAAGGCATTATGGGCTTGATCCATAATGGCCAAAAGTCAATGCCTAAAGAATTAATTAAAAGCCCATTGGACCTAATAGAATTGAAATTGGATGCTAAATGGGCCTTTGAGACCATTTGGATTGGATTTGGAATCCAAGTCTAAAAAGACATTATTCATTAATATAATAAGTGTAATTGTTTAATTTGGAATTAAACTTGAATTAGTATTGAATACAATTTAAATTTGATTTAATATTGTAGTTCGACATAATTCAAGAATACTTACTTTGAGTGTTTATTCTTAAACGAGTTGGACTTGCGCAAATCAAATCGTTGTATGAACATTGGATGGTCATTAATTGAAGATTTAATTAATTGGATTAGATTGATTGACAACATGTTATGTGTGAATGCTTGGATGTATTTTTTTGAATAATGTATATCAGATGTATATTAGATGGGTGGGGGCAATTTTGGAAATTGTTGTAAATATTGAATTTATTTGAAATTGGACCTACGTGTCCAGCCTATCACCTCTATTTTTCTCATTGTATTTCTCTTTTCACTAATTCCCCTCAATGTAAATGAGGTTTCTTATAGTGTTATGTAATTGGGTTTATAAAAGAATGTAAAGTGCTAGTGGTAGAGAGAAAAGAAAAGTGAGAGATTTGTTATAGGAAAAAATTGTATATATCCATCCGCATATCATTATTATATTTATCGCACCTTATTATGCTTTTAGAATGCATGTTTTAGGGTGTATGATGAGACCTAATCAAAGATAATAAATTGGTTGCCAATTTACGAAAATGCCCTCACATTTAATATTAAGCGTTTCCTTCCATTGAGTGGTTCTCTCTCAAGATCCAAGATTGGCTTTGATTTGTTGGCCAAATTCAAGATCATTGTCTATCGCGGATGTGTTTGAACCATGAAAGCTTTGTTAATATCGCATGTCTTGGGCAGTTGTGACTTGTTGGCCAAAATCAAGGTCACTCTTGTTCATCGACGTGGATTACGAAGCTTTCCCACTGTCAATGGGTCGCGTTTAACTGGAATCATTAAGCTTGTTGAGCCAAAGCCAAGGATTAGTTTATTCAGAGGAAATTGGTTAGGAAATATAGTGGATATATGTTTCGGACTTGGATGTCCACCTACCGGATCTAGAATTGGATGGGATCCAATTGATCTTAGAGATCTACCTAGTTAAATTGTATACAGCTTGTTGGCCAAAGTCAAGGTTGTGTATTATTTAACAGGATCCTAGCCCACTAGGAAACTAGGTTTCCCGAGTACTCAACGGAGGGTTAGAGGCTCGCCGAAAATTAGTGAAAGGCTAGTATTAAATTTGCAATTTCATTTAATACTCGCTAATATGCGTGTTATATTATTATTATTTCTCGTTATTATATATATTATTGGACTAATATTCATTTATTATTTTCTTTGAACAGTTAGACTGTACTCAATACTACTCAATTTGTAGTTGGTTATATAGTTGGACTATAGTAACCATTGCATTTGAGTGTACCTGAAACACTTGATTGGATAGTTGGACTATAGCAATCAAAATGGCTGGAAAGATAAGTGTTAGGGACATAATCATTGGTGAAAATGTCTTTAACGACGTAAATTTTTTAGATTGAGAAATGAACCTCAGGATAGTCTTGGGAGCTGAGAAGTTGCTCTATGTAATAGATAGACATCTCGGGCCTGAGCCCGGACTAGAATAGGAAGTAGAGCATGAGCTTTGGAAGAATCATCGTGATGATAACTTTACAGCTTAATCTGTTATGCTTGCTGCAATGACTCATCAGTTTCGCCGTCAGAACAAGGGATTGGATCCTTATGCGATGATGTTGAAATTGAAGGATCTTCATAGATCTAATCTTATATTTCAAAAGTATGATTTGCAGAAGAAGCTCTTTCGCTCTCGTATATCAGAGGGTACATCTGGCGAACACTACGTGTCATAAATGATTGCTGACATCGAACAGCTGGGTAAACTGGGCATTACATTCGAGGCTGAGACTTCCATAAATATGATCTTATTGTCTCTGCCCGACTGTTGGGGCGGTTTTATCATGAACTATAATATGATGAACCAAGAGAAAACTCTTGGAGAGTTAATAGCTATGTTGAAAGAGGCAGAAACAGAGCTTCTGAAAGGAAAGAAGCGCGAGGCACATCTTACTTAAACATCCAAGAAGCCCAAGGCTTGGCCGAAGGCTTCTGGGGGTGTGAAGAAGAAGAAAAATAAGGGCAATGCTCAATCGTCACAGTCTTCTGGGAAGACAAATGACAAATCCCAAGACGTCTGCCTACACTGTGGCAAATGGGGTCACTAGAAGCGTGACTGCCGTAAGATCCAGGCGGACTTGAAGGAAGAGAAGGCGGGCAATGCTTCGGCTTCATGTATGTTTGTTATTGAAATAAACATGTCCACAACTAGTTTTAAAAATTGGATTTTTGATATTGGATATGGTGTTCACATATGTACTGATGTGCAGGATCTGCAGAATAGCAGGATACTGGCTTTAGGGGAGATCGACCTCCAAGTCGAAAATGAGAGGAAAGTCATTGTTTTGTGTTGGCACATATGTTTTGAATCTGCCCTCAGGGCATGAGAAAGAAAATGAAGAAAAAGCTTGAAAAATAAGGATTTTTGTAAGTTTTTTCCTTACTTTTTCTTTATGAAAATTATTTATTTCGTATTAGGCTTTTATATGATTAGCTTAGTTTCATCTCTACTCTTTCATGGATGTGTTTTTGATGATTGAGAACTTAGATTAAAGATGTTAGCATGTATGAATTTTAAGAATGTTAATTAGGTGTAATTAAGCATTCTTTTTTAACCATTTGATGGTAGTTGCCATTCTAGAGTCTTTTAGCCACTCATGATTGACCTAGAATTGTTCTTGAGCTATTTCATGATGGTGAGACTTGATTGGTGTTGTGAGAATTGAATTAAAGTCTTGAAATTGATTAATTTGGTGTTAATTTGTGAAATTATTAAATTAAGGTTTTTAACCTTCACCAAATTTGGGGCTTTTCATATGTGTGATGAGATTTGATGTATATTTGATGTATATTAAATTTGGGAATTTTTGGATTTGATCTTGACATGTTTTGAACAAAATGGACCAAATTATAAATTCTTGAAAATTGAGGGACCATTTGACAATAATGAAAAAAATTGTTTTCTTGAGTTGCAAAATTGTATTTTCATGTATAAGACATGAATAAATCATTTTGGAATCGATTTGGAATCAATTAGAATTATATTTGACAAGTTTGGACTAAAATAATTAAAATTCAAAGTTTTGGGGCAAAATGGTAAATTCTGAAAAATCTGTTTTTGGGTAAAACTTTCAGTTTTTAAGTATTGATTAATTGAAATAAATTAGTTTATTTTAATTACCCAAGAAAAATAATTGAAATCGAAAAATTTTGATTTTCCGCGATCCGCTGTGTTTACCTGAATTACCATCTGAAACCGCAACAAGATCATTGCAGGAACCACAAGTTCTTCAGTGAAGTTAAGAAAGGCTAGCAGAACTCCAAAACTACAAGTGGACACTTCCTTTAAAGTTGACTTTCATTATGATTTTGTTCATATCAGACTTATTTTTTCTGCTATTAGGGTGTTAGCCGATCTCATTATCAGTTATATTTTAATTAGCTTGTTTTGAGAAATGATTTAGAAAGAACCTGTTTTCAAAAAATATGTTTTATGTTTTTGAGGCATGGGGGAAAAACCCACCTCTGTATGTAACTTGATTCAGTTATGGAATTGACGGAGAGCACATGTGCACATGTAGACGACTGGGGGGACGGCGATACATAATGCCCCCAGATCCTAGTTCAGGACGAGGGATGACAGATGCCCCTATATCCTAGTTTCAGAGCTTGGAGGGTAGCATAGATCTGTACCCCCATTTCTAGTTTTGTGGCTTGGGGGACGACGATACGTACGCCTCAAGACCACTAGGTTCAGGGACAGTAGTGGCTTGCTTTGGGGAACGCCGATACGTAACGCCCCAAAGTCATGGATTTGCACTCCTGGCTCTAGTTAGGCGTATCGGGGGACGATGATACGTAACGCCCCCATGCTTCAATTTTTTTAGATATAGACCAGTTTTCATATATCAGGTTTTCAGAAAACACTTTTCAGAGATTATATTTTAGAAATAGTTTTCAGAAAACAAGCATTTTAGAAATAGTTTTCAGAATAGATCTTTCAGTTACAAGTTTACAAAACCAGACTTCCAAAAGAATATTTAAGAAAGATAAGCTTTATAAAAGAGATTTCAGACAAGGTTTTCAGAAAAAAAGATTTTTATATAAAGTTATTTCTGGAACTTTGATTTCAGAACCAAATGTTTTTATATCAGTATTTCAGTTTTCGTCCACTCACTTAGATCGTACAACGGTGTAACCCCCACTCCCAGTTTTCTAGTTTTGCAGGTGTTCTCGGAGGACGTGCTCGGGAGGATAGATACTGATGCAGTCACTAGGGTTTGGAGTCCACTAGATCAATTCAGAGAGACTGAGAGTCTAATCATTGTCAAATGAAAGTTATGTACTAGTCTTTGGTTGTAATAGTCATTGTAAAAGTCAGTGTTCTTTAGTACTGTCATTAATGTTGAGTTTGTATGTGATGTTTTTAAGTTTGGGTTGTGGTCCCATACTTAAAATATTTAAATAAAGAAAACAATATTAGTATATGTTCATGGTTTGAGAGTAAGAGGCTTATAGGGTTAGTACGGTCTATCCTCTGCCGGTAACATCTCCCGAATCGGGGATGTTATAAAGACTAAGACTAAATAAATAAACAAATATATTACCCAAGGCACAAAATATTCAACTTATAAACCAGTGATACTGGAATTCATCACAACCCTAGATAAGGTATTTAGTTACAACACATATCTAGGATTATGAAAGACAAAAATAAAGAAAACAACATAAAATAAACTTGTAAATTAAAATGGTAAAATAAAACAATAAATAAAATACTGGGGTTAGAGGATCCACTTTTATTACTTCTAATTTAGAAATCTCCCTTATTATAATATGAAATTTTTCATGGAATTACCAACCGATCATATAGGCAGTATCCAGATAAAGTTAGATTTTTGATTAATTCCGACCGATCATAAAGACGGTATCCAATTAAGTCAGGTTAAAATCAATTTAATTAAGTCCAACCGACCATAAATGCGGTATTCCATTAAGTCAGGTTTTAAGATAGTTTATATATTATAACTAAGAGAGATTAATCTAAATTATAATAATAAAAGCTTTACCTTTCACCCCATGAGAAGGAAGTTACCTACTCATTACTTTAAAATAAAATAAAGAAAGATTTATTGCTTGAAATAAAAATTAAATACAAGAAAGCTGTAAATAAACAAACAAGATACTATCTTCTTAGTATTCTTAAGGAAATCCCCAGAAGAAAGTCTAAAAATTTCAAATGAATTCGGCCTCAATTTATAGGCAAATTTTGGCTCTGTGCGTCGCGACTCGAGAAGCTTACGCGTCGCGACGTGCGTAGATTCTTAACACATAGCATACGGCTTTGACGAGTTATTGTCATGTGGCACGCGACTGTCGACGGATGAATTATTGGCTCGGAGTCGCGACGCATGAAGGCTTGGAGTCGCGACGCATTAAGGCTAACGCAAGGAATGACGCGTGTTGGCAGACTGAATTATTGTGCTAACTTCATGATGATGTGATAATGACGCACATGCTGACATGGCGACGACGAGTGTCGGCAACATAGTAACTATGACGCGTTGCGACACATAAGGTGTTCGAGTCGCGACGCCTTCCATTTTTTCCCTTTTGTCTGTTTTCATCGTTTTAGCCCTGATTTGATTCCATTGAGTCCCGAAATCTTATTTATCTATAAAATAAAACAAAACACATCAAAATATTCACAAAACTCGAGAAACTATACATAATATTAAGTAAAAAGAACGGTAAATATTGATATATTTTCTGCTTTATTATAGAAGCTGAATTTATAGATCCTGAAAAAGGGTGAGTAATAATAGCACTAGTACCTACCAAATGACAATTATTAGCTAAACAGTAAAATAAATCATGAAAGTCAAAAAGTTTGTATCTTGTCGACGAAAATAAAAGAAAATAACAAAACAAATCACAATTATTAGTTAAATAAAAAGAGATAATAATATGTACAAGAAGTAACGACTTGAATGACATCTATGTGTCAGGGACAAGCTTCACATCCAATTTTCTTATAAATTGGCAAACATGGTCTTTTAAAGTCAGATTCCTGAGACTTAATTGTTATCTTTCTTTTCGAAACTGTGTATGTAACATGCGAATTGCGTGATACACATATCCACTGGGATGCGTCTCAAGAGTCAATGATATGTCATCTAAAGACTCCTTACTCATGTCATCCCTAATGAATTTAATTTTATCTTCGCGGTTATCAGACACCATTCCTAAAGAACGACAACGAGTATTACATGTCATGCGTGCACATTTATAGCAAACACATAATCTTTTAGCTCTTCTTTTCTTAGCATAGGTGCTTTTTCCTAAACCAGGCAGAAATGAAATAAAAGAGTTAGATGACTCACCTGCCAATCAGACTCATGCTTCAGTTATCCAATGAATGTCATTAGGAATACATTTGATCATCAGAAGTCTCATTCGTTCAATGCGTGCTTTGTAGACTTTCATCAGAGAGTTTTGAGGGAGAGAAGGAAAATGCTTGTGAAGATTTGCGAGAACGTCTTCCATCATATCTGTGACTTTACCTACAAAAATTAAACACACAAGAATAAAACACACCAAATCTTAATATATACACAAATTGCATGGGTTGCCTCCCTGCTAGCGCTAAGTTTAACGTCATCAGCTAGACATGACTGCCAGAACGTTAGGCTGGATCTGCAAGTGTGAGACTATCTTTTTGTCGCTCAAATGATTCTCCCAGTAGTGCTTGACACGCTGGCTATTAACTTTGAATGTGTTGTTGGAGTTGGGTTGTATATCTCAACTACTGCGTAGGGTAACACCTGAGTAATCACAAATAGACCAGACCACCTTGATTTCAAAGTTTCAACCTTGAATTATATAACAACACCTGCTGCCCTGGTTTGAGTTGTCTGCACACTATTTTTTCATCATGCCATTACTTGGTCTTTTCTTTATATAGTTTAGCATTATCATAAGTATGTAGGCGAAATTCCTCCAATTCGTTCAGTTGGTGGAGCCGTTTCTCTCATACTGCTTGTAGATCAAGATTTAGCTTCTTCAGTGCCCAATACGCATTATGTTCAAGCTCCACAGGCAGATGGCATGCTTTCCCAAACACCATTCGATATGGAGACATACCAATGGGTGTCTTGTAAGCTTTTCGGTAGGCCCATAATGCATCATCCAGTTTTGTAGGCCAGTCTCTCCTTGTTGATCCAACGGTTCTCTCCAAGATTCTTTTGATCTCTCTGTTTGCCTATTTGACTGCGGATGGTAAGCAGTGGCAACTTTATGAGTAACTCCGTATTTGGATAAGAGTGCATCGAAGTATCTATTATAGAAGAGTGTGCCACCATCATTGATAATTGCCCGTGGTGTTCCGAAGCGAGTGAAAATATTCTTTTTAATGAATTTTAATACCACTTTGGAGTCATTTGATGGCCGTGCTGTTGCTTCAAGCCATTTGGAGACGTAGTCTACTGCAACTAAAATGTACATGTTTCCAAATGATGGAACAAAGGGTCCCATAAAATCAATCCCCATACATCAAATATCCCCATTTCCAAAATGCTTTCAAGAGGTCTTTCATTTCTCGAAATATTTCCCGTTCTCTAGCACCTGTCACATTGAAGAATAAATAAGTAAGCATCTTAAAACAAGGTGGGCCAGAACAAACCTGATTGTAAGACTTTGGCTGCAATTTTATCACCACTGAAGTGTCCACCTTATGATGATGAATGACAATATTGTAAGACATTATTGACCTCCTCATGTGGTACACAACGTCTTAATAATTGATCAGCACAATGTTTGAATAGGTATGGCTCATCACAGACATAGAGCTTGACTTCTTTGAAGAATGTCTTCCATTATTGATGTGTCCATTCCAAAGGCCATTTCCCCGATACTATGTAGTTTACATAGTCAGCATACCAAGGGACTTCCTACTGCTTGATGGCAAACAACTGTTCATCTGAAAAAATTTCTTTGATTGTCATCTCATTTCCAGTTGTTTCTCCATTCTCTAGCCTCGATAAATGATCTACCACTTGATTTTCTGTCTCTTTCCTATCTCATATCTCCACATCAAATTCTTGCAGTAGAAGCCCCCAACGGATCAATCTGATCTTGGCATCTTTCTTCATGATCAGGTATTTGATTGCTGGATGATTTGTGTAGACCACTATTTTGAGACCCAGCAAATAAGTGCGAAATTTATCAAAAACAAACACAACTGCGAGCAACTCATTTTCAGTTGTTATGTAGTTGAGTTGTGCTTCATTCAAAATTTTGCTGGTAAATGGTGTGGAAAAGTTGTGCTTCGCGTTGTCCCAAAACTACATCTACAGAAAAATTACTAGCATCGCACATAACTTCAAATGGAAGCATCCAATCTGGTGCTACTATGATAGGGGTAGAGACCAGCTTCTGTTTCAAGATCTCAAAAGCATGGTGGCATTCCTTGGCGAAGTTGAATGGCAAATCTTTATCCAACAAAATTCATAGAGGTTTAGCAATATTGGAGAAGTCTTTGATAAATTTCCCCTAAAATCCTACATGTCCGAGAAAACTTCGAATCCCTTTGACTAATGATGGTGAAGGTAATTTTTCTATTGTCTCGATCTTTGATTCTCGATTCCCTTATGTGAGATTCGATGTCCCAGGACAAAGCCTTATTGCACCATGAAGTGGCATTTCTCCCAACTGAGTACCATGTTGGTATCTTCGTATCTTTATAACGTTTTTTTCCAGATTTTGCAAATAGCGGTCAATAGAGTCTCCAAACACAGAAAAATCATCCATGAAAACCTCCATGCTTTGTTCCAGGATGTTTGAAAAGATGGCCATCATGCAACGTTGAAATGTGATAGGAGCATTATAGAGTCCAAATGGCATCCTACGGAAAGCAAAAGTACTATATGGGCATGTAAAAGTGGTTTTCTCCAGATCTTCTAGGGCGATGGAAATCTGATTGTACCCCGAGTATCCATCCAGAAAAGAGTAGAATTCATATACTGCTAATCTGTCTAGTATCTGGTCAATGAATGGTAACGAGAAATGATCTTTCCTTGTTGCTTTGTTCAGCTTCCTATAGTCGATGCATACTCTCCATCCAGTCACAATCCTCCTTTCTTGTGTACACATTACATAGGACTCACCCAAGTGCTGTCAGAGATGGGTAAATGATACCGATGTCCAACCATTTGATAATTTCTTTCTTTACAACTTCTTTCATGATTGGATTCAGTCTCTGTTGATGCTCCACTGTGGCTTTGTACTTGTCGTTCATCAGAATTTTATGCATGCAAATTGATGGATTAATGCCTCGAATGTCTGCTATAGTCTAGCCAATAGCTCTCTTATGCTCGCGTAACACTCTCAATAACTTTTCTTCATGTACCCATGTTAGTGACGAAGAAATAATCACAGGTAAATCAGAAGAGTTTTCCAAGTATGTATACCTGAGATAGCTCGGAAGTGGCTTTAGTTCCAACTGCGGTGGTTCTTCAATCGAGGTCTTGATTCGCTCATTTTTTAGTAGCTCAAAACTTTCCACCTGTGGTGTCGATCTGAATCGAGAGGCTCCAACAAGATATTTGATACATTCCAGAATCTCATCATCTAATTCCCTGTCAGTCATATTGGTGATGCAAGTATCAAGTTAATACTAGCACCTAAATCACACAAAGCCTTACCGAAGTAATGTTCTCCTATGGTGCAAGGGATGGTAAAACTGTCAGGATCTTTCAATTTTGAGGGAAGCTTCTTTTGAATGATGGTGCTGCATTCTTCTGTAAATGCTACAGTCTCATAATCTACCAATCTTCGCTTTCGTGACAGAATGTATTTCATGAATTTGACATAGCTGGGCATTTGTTCCAACGCTTTTGCAAATGGAATGATGATATACAGCTTTTTAAAGATCTCCAATAATCGAGCAAACTGCTTATCCAGTTTATGTTTCTAGAGACGTTGTGGAAAATGTGGAGGTGGAGTACATCTTTCTCTACCATTTTCTTTTGCGTCTTTTTCCTCCATTTGTGGATCTGCTTCGCTGCTTTATATTGGAACTTCCTTAGTGGATTCCTTTAATCCAATATCTTTTTTGATTTCAGTGCCGCTTTTCAAAATGATGGCTTGACATTGCTTCTTCCCTCTGTTCCTCGGATTTGGTTCTGTGTTGCTAGGAATGGTACCTTGCGGTCTGTAACTCTGAGCATTGGCCAGTTGTCCCAATTGATTTTCCAGTGCCTTTATAGAAGCTGATTGGTTTTGAAACATAGCATCATATGATGCTGCTTGAATTTGAACCACAGTTGCTAAAGACTCATATTTTTCTTCTTACTTTTTCAACTCGGCGAGCACTTCTGCTATCACTGGTTCCTTTTTATACTCCTGGCCTTTGTTTTACTGTTAGAATCTGGGTGGTGGATTGTTCCTTTTCCCTGAATTATTGCTCCATGTGAAATTAAGATGAATCCTCCAACCTGGGTTGTAAGTATTGGAATATGGATTGTTTCTCTGTCTGTTGAAATTGCTGACATAATTCACCGTCTCATCATATTGGTTGTAAGATTCTACCTCTGGTGCTCCTCTATATGGTGAACTTGTGGATCCAGTATTACCCTGCATGCTAAGAGTTTCCATAAATTTGCATATCTGATCCAACTTGGCATTCATTGCTGTGTTGGCTCATATTTCGTGGATTCCTACTATTCATTGAATCATGCTCATTTCTGCTGGCCACAAGGAATTGTTTTTGGCCATTTCTTCAATTAAGTCACAGGCTTGATCTTCTCCTTTTGACATTTAAACTCCTCCAGCAGCAGCATCTATTGTGGTTCTCATTAGTCCAGAAAAGTCCATTATAGAAGGTTTGGACTTGTAGCCACTTTGCAATCTCATGGTGAAGACATTTTCATAGCAATTCCTTGTATCTTTCCCAAGCTTCACAGAGGTATTCTGATTCATGTTGCACAAAGGATGTGATGTCATTCCTCATCTTTGTTGTTCTAGCTGGGGGAAAGTATTTGGCAAGGAATTTGGTGGCAAGAGTGTTCCAAGTTGTGATGGAACCTGCTAGTAGTGAATGGAGCCAAGCATTAGCTCTGTCTTTCAAAGAATATGGGAACACACACAGACGCATTGCTTATTCTACCGCTCGGTTGTAATTGAATGTGCTACAAACTTCCAAGAAGTTACTGATGTGGGCATTAGGATATTCAGTTGCACTTCCCCAAACTGAACTGATTGATGTATCATCTGAATGCATGTTTTGATGTCACACGCATTTGCTGGTAAGGGAGGAATAACGATACATGATATGAAGCCGTCAGTAACAAGAATAGTTCTGTCTCGAATGAGAATTGGTGGTGCAACCTCCAATGGTTCAGGTTCTTGATTGTTCATGTTGATCAGTGCTTCTTGATCTTATCGCCTTCCCCTTCTCAACTGTCTGATTGTTCTTTCAATTTCTAGGTCAAGCGGACGGATTTCAAAGCTTTTGCTTCCTCTCATGTAGTGTCTGAGAACTTGAAATACAAGAAAACAAAAATAATAAGTAAAAACAAATTAGACACAAGTAAAATATATAACCCCAAAATTAATAGTGAAAGATACATAAATCCACGACAATGGCACCGAAAAAGTTGATCGGTGATAAACACACACATAATGCTAGCGCACATCTCGCTCAAGTAGTATAAAATGTATCGATCCCATTAGGACTTAATACCTAAGCTGTTAATTTATTGAAGTTAAATGTCTACGAGTATCTAAATGATTGATTGTTGGTTGCATGGAGATGTTTATCTAAAACAAGTAAATAAAACAGAGCGAATGTAAATTAAAGGAAAAATCAATATTAAAAAGATATCTAGGGTTGTGAATCCTTCCAATATCTTTTAAAGATGAAGTGATTATCTCATATTTCTGCAATTTATCATTTTATTAACCTGGAACACGAAGTTATGTAAAAGCCTCTTCCGATGGTCAAATACAAACACCCAAAGTAACCCAATTAACTATATTCCCATGTTAATTAAGAAACTTTGAATTCATTAAATTTAAGATCCAAATATGGCTACCCCAGCCCGACATGTATATTCCTATCCTGTAAAGAAATCTACCTTAAGTGATATTTACCCTAAGTGAGATCGTGAGCTATTGAGTCTATAGCTAAACCTAAAATCCATTTTCCAAGTTCATTTTAAGTTTACAAAATCAATCGTATTAATGGCCAGTTACCATGAAGCATTAAGACTAAGACTCCATAAATAAACCAATATATTACCCAAGGCACAAAATAACCAACTTATAAATCAGAGTTATTGGAATTCATCACAACCCTAGATAAAGTATTTAGTTACAACACATATCTAGGATTATGAAAGACATAAATAAAGAAAACAAAATAAAATAATCTTGTAAATTAAAAAGGTAAAATAAAACAATAAATAAAATGTTGGGGTTATAGGATCCACTTTTATTACATCTAATTTTGAAATCTCCCTTATTATAATATATAAATTTGCATGACATTACCAATCGACCATATAGGCGGTATCTTGATTAAATCATATTTTTGATTAATTCCAATTGACGATAAAGGCGGTATCCAATTAAGTCAGGTTAAAATCAATTTAATTAAGTCCAATCGACCATAAAGGCGGTATCCCATTAAGTAGGATTTTAAGATAGTTTATATATTATAACTAAGGGAGAATTATCTAAATTATAATAATAAAAGCTTTATCTTTCACCCTAGCAGAAGAAAGTTACCTACTCATTACTTTAAAGTAAAATAAACAAAGATTTATTGCTTGAAATAAAAATTAAATATAAGAAAGTTGTAAATAAACAAACAAGATACTATCTTCTCAGTATTCTTAAGGAAATCCCCATAAAAAAGTATGAAAATTTCAAATGAATTCGGCCTCAAGTTATAGGCAAATTTTAGCTTTACACGTCGCGACGCGTGAAGCTTGCGGGTCGCGACACTCGTGGATTATTGACACATGGCACTTGAATTTGATGAGATATTGACACATGGCATGTGACTGTCGGTAGATGAATTATTGGCTCGGCGTCGCGACGAGTGAAGGCTTGGCGTCGTGACGCTAACTTCATGCTGACGGAAAGAATGACGCATGTCGACGATCTGAATTATTGTGCTGACATCATAATGATGTGATGATGATGCACGTGCTAACATGTCGATGGTGAGTGTCGGCATCATAATAACTGTGTTGCATCGCGACCCGTAAGGTGTTAGAGTCGCTACGAGTGAAATTCCATTTTTGCCCTTTTATCCATTTTTCGCTGTTTTAGCCCTGATTTGATTCCATTGAGTCCTGAAATATTATTTATCTACAAAATACCATAAAATACATCAAAATATCCACAAAACTCGAGAAACTATACAAAATATTAAGTAAAAGGGGAGGTAAATATTGATTTATTTTCCGCTTATCACTACCCATCCGTAAATTATGACGAACGCGGATAAACTAACTGAACCATACAGGTCGAGGTCATTGCTGTTGGTTTCTAATTAGGTCTCAAGAATCATCAAATCAAGCAAGAAACAAGTGAATACACAAGGGAGAATGGCGGAATCATACTCACAATGATCAGTTTGGATGCTACGAAGAACAAAACTCCTCTAAGATGGCTTGAAGCTCTCGGCAATGGCTTCTCCTTGGCAGTGGACTGCTCGGTTTGGGCTAGTTTGGATCCTCTAAGAATCGGCCATGGAAGACTCAATGGAAGCTCCAAGCTTCAAGCTTCAAAAATGATTCCATGCTCATGTGTTCGTTTCCCTATCACCTTAGGAAGACTCAAGGTGTGCTAGCACTAGATTTTGAAACAAAATCAACTCACTTGCTTCTCTTCTTCATTCGGTCAAACCAGAAAATGGAGAGGAAGAAACGGCTCCAAGCCGTGAAGGAGAATGAGGGAAAAGAGAGAAAACGTAAAGGAGGAGAGAGAGAGAAAAGAAAAGAGTTTTGTATATATATTTATTTTTATTTTCCAAAAACAAAAACAAAAACACAAAATCATTTCATATCTCAAAAAGTCAAAAAGCAAAAGTAATAAAAGCTTTTCAACTACCACATCAATCACTCAAATCAATCAATCAAATTGTCACATCACTCAAAGTGACATGTGATTTGACGCTTGATGTGACTAATGATTTGACGCTTGATTTGACTTGCGTGCCGCACTCGAATTCGAAATGCGAATGCGCTCACAAATAATCCCAGGCTCGGGTTCACTAATTCCAAATTAACGAATTTTCCGTTGCGACGTAATTAAAAGATTACGCCTAGTGAAATCACTATTCACGTCACTAACGAATTAATTCTAAATTAATTCGTTCGCCCGAATTAAAATCTAATTTTAATTCCACGTAGAAATCCAATTTCGCATAATATATCAAATATATTATTTATTGATTAATTCCAAATTAATCGTTCTCTCTCTTTAATTAATATTTTATCCCAGATAAAATATCTCCGTAATTAATCCCAGATTAATTTTCTATCTCTTCTAATTAATCCCAGATTAATTAAAGTGCGAGTCATACATCATCGGTGAATCTTCGGGAAGCCACCCATGAGATCCCCGGATATGTTGGCAGTAAATACGGTCGTCGGACTATCCGAACACTTAAGTACCTCGTACTATGTTTATACCGATTTACAAGACAAGGTTGGCTTCTAGCAAAGTGTCATGCCTACCCAATTCTCCAGAAATATCCTTATAGGAATATGTGATCTATATCAAGCGTAGTATACCGTAGTATTGCGTATTTCGATCCAGTATCGGATGTTCATGTGCTAGGTCTGGGGCTGGAATTGTGTCTGCCCCGTACGAAGCACATATCGGATGTCTGGTAACTGGTCTCTATAATCGGATAATATCCCGATAGCTCGAGCATTTAAGAGAACAAGTTCCGTATCCTACGTGACCATCATCTCCATATGACTGGAGTGATACTTCTGTCTTAACATCACACCCAACACACTACGTTTCTCAATATACCCAGCATTGGGGTACACAGAACATGTTCAAGCCCTGGACGACCTCAACCAAAGTATATTGATTGTTGCAAGTATTAGCGGTGCAAGTCTCAAGTTAAGACCAAATACACCTACCCTGATTGCAGACTCCCATAGACACATAGTCATACTACCAATGGGATTCTGCAGGGGTCTATCCAGAGCGAAGCTGTTTCCCGTACCATCAGTAAAACACAACCTCCTATTACACTTGCATGAGTATCCTATACCCAAATATATGAGAACTATGCTGTTGTGCCCTCACAAACGCGAACAAGTGTAATACTAGTCTTTTACGTATTTATCGATGTCCAATCTCGATAATACTATGACTAGGGATATTTAATGATTTATCCTATGTGGACTGATACTGTCTCATATCATTCTCCGTCCAGGAACAAATCATAGGGACCTCTCATCATTTAGACATCTAGGTGATCTAATTACAATTGGTAAGCATGCAATCTCCTTTGTCACATAGTTAATTTTTACAACAACACCATGATCTGTACAAATAGTGACGCTATGGGTCATAATTGTCCAACAATTGCTTATGTATAATCCCTCTGACACAAGTATCCGGATTATTCCAGAGATATAGATATAAACGTCAAATCTCTATAGATATAATCACATCGGCGTTTCTATCAGCAATCTCTTAATAACACTTCGAACTCACTTCTGCAGTGTACCACGGGCCCATGGATTTAACAGATTGTTAATTCCATATTGAATACATATGCTCTATATACAGAGCTGACAGATTCCATCTTCACACACACATGATATCCTTATGATCAGTCCACACACATCGAATAGGCGGAGGTCTGACCTAAATAGGTGAGTGATGTGACTACCATCAAAGTGTGGAGGATATCTCATATATCCACATTGGTATCTGATGTCAAAGAATAACTATGCTACTCAACTAGAGAAGATTCTTATTGACGTTGGTGTAGTATCCATTAAGAATCTTCGGTGGGTCGTTAAATGTTTATCCGATATAAACACCTAGATGTCTATACGAGTCTCTGAGACTCATGGTTCATTGAGAATCAACAATTGAAATCTAAGATTCTAATATACGACATGTATCGGTCTCAGCAGGTTTACTTAGTGACCAAATAATGTAAACCTTGACCAGGAACTGTTAAAGAATTGATACTGTTATGATAAAACTCAATGTCCGCTGCGACGCTTTTGCAACTGTATCATAACTAATCATTCTAAGGTCAATTACGTATTTACCATATATAATGAGATGTTATATTATAGAAACTATTTATTTTATTCATAACAAAATGTTTACAAAAGTATTTACAAGGAAATACATAAGAAATAGGCACTTCGAGCACCAACCCTAGCAAATTCTCCCATTTGCTCTAGTGCCAATATTGATTGTATCTCATACCCATTGACTCCACATATTTATCAAACAAATTCGAAGGAATGTCCTTAGTAAATGAGTCTGCTATATTATCTTCACTCGGGACCTTGCACACGACATGTCCCATCGTGACACAATCTCTCTAATGATGTGATACTTCCATTCCACATGCTTCAATTTCAGATGCGCCCTCGGTTCCTTTGCTTACGCAATGGCTCTATTATTATCACAGTATAACGAAATCAGATTCTGGATATTTTGGAAAAATCCCAACTCTGTGATAAAGTTCTTAACCCAAACAGCTTATTTTGCAGCTTCAGAAGCTGCAATATATTCTGCCTCTGTGGTGGAATCAGCTGTTGACCCATGTTTGAAAATTTTCGAACAAACTACACCTCCGCTAAGGATAAATGGGAATCCTGATGTAAACTTTAGGATATGTTTAATGGTCATCCAATTGTCATTACCTAGATTGGATTGATATCTATTGGTCACACTAACTGTGAAGCTGATATCAGGCCTAGTACATAACATGACATACATGATGCTGTCCAAACACGAAGCATAAGGTTGATTAGACATTCTAATCTTCTCATCTTCTATTTTTTAAGACACATTCTTCGAAAGATGTAGGCTATATTTGAACGATATATTTATTGTCTTACAGTTACCAAAATTATACCGTTCTAAGATCTTATCTTTGTACGTTGATTGGGATAACCCAATAAGCTTCATTTCTCTATCTCTATCGAGTTTTTTGCCTAAGACATATGAAGCTTCTCCCAGGTCCTTAATTGGGAAATTATTACAGAGGTAAGCTTTGACACCCTGCATCATCCCGATATCATTCCCAATGATCAGGCTGTCATCAACATAGAGAACTAAAAATACCACCATAATCCCACTGGCCTTTTTATACACACATGATTCTTCTGAATTCTTGAGAAAACCAGAAAATTTGATTATCTCGTCAAATCGAAGATTCTAACTTGATGAAGCTTGTTTAAGTCCATAAATAGTCTTCTTAAGCTTATATACTATGCCTGAGTTTTCGCTAGATACCAAACCCTGCGGCTATTTCATATTGATTTCTTTATAAGAAATCCATTTAGACAAGCCGTTTTGACATTCATTTGTCAAATCTCATAATCATCGTAAGCAGCAATAGACAATAAATTCCTAATAGACTTTAGCATCGCTAATGGCGAAAAGTTTCATCGTATTCGACACCAGGTCTCTGCGTGTAACCTTTAGCTGCCAGTCGGGCCTTAAAGGTTTCAAAATTTCCGTCAGGCTCGCGCTTCCTCTTATAAACCCATTTATAACCGATAGGAACAATTACTTCGGGAAGTTGAACGAAGTCCCAAACTTGATTCAGATGAATAGAGTCTAACTCTGATTTCATGGCCTATTGCCACTACATGGAGTCGATGTCCAACATTGTTTTTCTATAGGTATAATGGTTAGTCTCTTCAACTAAGAGAACATCAAGTCTTTTTTCTTGTATCAAATACAAACGTTCAGGAGGTCTAGATACCCATTGGAACCTACGAAGTGTAGGTAATGAAGGTTCTTTATCTAATTGAACTTAAGATTCCTCCGTTGGTTCGTTGGACTCAGGTTGTACTTCATCAAGTTCAACCTGTCTATGATTACCTCATTCAGTCAAGAATTCTACCTCTATAAATTTTCCGAAGCGAGCTACGAACACATTTCGATGCTCGGTATCATAGAACAAATATCATTTCGTATTTGAAGGATATCCAACAATCCTAAACTTCTACCATTGAGGAAAAAAATTGTTCTGCTGAGCCACCCTGACGTATACAGGAGAGCCCCAAACCCTAACATAATTAAGATTCCATTTCCTACCATTCCATATCTCATACGGAGTCATAGGAACAACTTTAGAAGGAATCTTATTCAAAAGATGAGCGGCAGTTAAAAGAGCATAACCCTATTAGCAATAGGGCAAATCTGTAAAACTCAACATAGATTGTACCATATCCAATAATGTCTTATTTCTCCTCTTGGACACTCCATTGTGTTGTGGAGTACCCGGAAGTAAACCCGGCCATGGTTCCGATTCGGAACCGAAACCAAACCGGATGGAACCGTAAGGTTACGGTTCTAAAATCAAAACCGAACCGAACCCTAAACGGTTCGGTTACGGTTCCACATAATTTGGAATTGAGCGAGAATTCTTTCTCCTTTAAATAATCAGTGAACTCACCACTCATATATTCATCGCCTCGATCAGATCAAAGTCATTTAATATATTGAGCAGTTTATTTTTCTACTTCATTTCATAATTCTTTGAACTTTTCATAGGTTTCAGATTTATGTTTCATCAGATAAACATAACAATACCATGAAACATCATCGGTAAAGGTAATAAAGTAAGAAAAACCACTGTGAGCAGTCTGACTCATGGGACCGCATACATCAGAATGTATGAGTTCCAATAAGTCATTGGGTCGGTGTCCACACCTAAAAATATGGCTTTGGTCATTTTAACCGAATGCAAGATTCACAGGTTAGATAGGGTTCAATGGTGAGATCATGAATCAAACCATTCCTAACCAACTGGGTTAGGCGTTTCACGCCTATATGACCTAACCTCATCTGCCAAAGTTCAGTATTATTTATTTCAGATAGTTTACGTTTATTAATTCCAGTATTCAAGATATCTCGAGAAGTATGCAAAATGTAATGACCATGCTCATTTGGACAAACAAAGATCTGAATGTTATTTCTATCACATAAATACAAGGAATAATTCTTAATATTTATATGATATCCCTTTGTATCTAATTCAAAAAGTGATATAATATTAGCTACGTATACCGATACAATATAGCAGTCATGTAACAAAAGTCTCTCACTGGGTAAGAGAATCTCGCATAATCCTACTACAACCGCATCTAGAGAGTCACCACTCCCGAATCGCAACTGTAACTCTCCAAATTTCAGCCATCTACTTTCCTTCAGCACCTGCAATGAATTGTAAAAATTGAACAGGAGAAGCAGAATCTAAAATCCAACTAGATGTAACAGCTTCACAAGCTAAGGAGATATCAATAACAGGAAAAATAAAAGTACATGATTTCGATGTTTTTTCCTTCCTAATATAGGCAAGGTAGTCAGGACAGTTCCTCTTCCAGTGCCTTATCCTACAGCAATGATGGCACTTGTCTTCGGAAGCTCTCTTGGGCTTTGCTATCTTAGCCTGCGGAGGAACATTGAAACCCCTCTTTTTCTTTCCCTTCGTCTTTTCCCCTTCGAATTGGAGTGGGAAGAAGCAAAAACATGAAGTAGGTTTCGGAAGGCGAGTCGGTACTCCCTTCCTTAAATCCTCATCTGCCGTGAGAAGCATCCTATGCAACTCATGGTAAGAATAGTGAATCTCGTTCATGTTGAAGTACATCACAAATTGGCGATGCGACGCCGGGAGTGAACCAAGAATGACACTCCATCCCAGAGTATCATTTAGAGGGAAATCACTGCGCCTCAATTGCTCGATCAGATTGAACAAATTAAGAACATGTGTGCTCATAGCCTATCCCTCATCAAATTTTGAATGGAACAGTTCCATTGCAACTATATGAACCAATACATGTTCTTGATTCATAAACGATTCCCGAAGTTGTGTCATCATGCTATATGCATCAGGCATCTCAAAATATTGCCTATTGAGTTTCGAAGTCAGCGAACTGAGAATGTAAGATTTAACTCTTAAATCATCATCTTTCTATCTACTGAAAGTCTTAAGTTCCTCCGGTGCCGCATCCTCAGATACAGCAAGGGGAAAATGACCCTCTAATACATATCAAATCTTCTCAGATCCGAGGACAATCCTAAAATCCATATCCCAATCTACTAAGTTTTCAGCGCCTTTCAGCTTATTCGTATCAAACATACGAGCAAATGGGTGGTTTGAAGAAGCCGCCATCGCAAATCTACCACATAAATAGCGAAAAATGGTTAGTAGAAAAATAGTTTCATATATATCATAAAGCATTAAATAGATCACGGATTTTTAATCAAAAAATGCCTCTCCCATTTTTTCATGCAAAACTGTAATCCCCAAACATAATATATAATATGCAATAATCAAATTAAATTCAATAGTGAAAACTGGACCCCATGAATATATTTCAGCTCACAGCTTTGGCACGTTCTCACCTACGTATATTCATTAGGTAGACAACTCATTGTCAATCACTCACCAGTGACTCCTGGGTTCCGGTCCTGATCGTTTCTCGTTGTGACAGCTTTAGCACGTTCATGATTTCACTTTCGCTTGAATTTACCTAATATCACATAAATATATATGGTACAAATAAATTCCCACCGGCTATATCCCCACAGCCTTGGCAGGTTCTCGGATATAGTCGTAGAATATTTATCTATAAGCCATATTGACAAGATGGACCAAGAAATATGTATCAAATTTAATCATAAAACCATATTTAAATATGGATTTTCCGCAAAAATGTTATTCACTTTATTTAATCAAATTAAATAAAAAACATGCATGCATAAAGTAAAGATTAGATTAAACATAAAAATTTAAGGGCAAATCATGTCATGGGTTCATAATCATACTTGCTCTAATACCATTTTGTAGGGGTTTTTAGGGGGTATTACCGGATAACGTAGCGGAACGCAAAAAATCAATTTTTTTCGATTTCAATAATTTTTATTGGGTAATTAAAATAAACTAATTTATTCTAATTACCCAATACTCAAAAATTCATTTTTTATGCAAAATCCATAATTTTTCCTTAATTACCGTGAGACCCTAAAGTTTTGCATTTTGATCATTTTAATCCTAATTTGTCAAATACAAATTTAAGTGATTTGAAATCACTACCAAAATTATTTATACATTTCATATACATCAAAATATAACTCACAATAAAAATCCCACAATTTCATCAAATTGCAGAGAGCACCATAAAGTTTCAACTTTGAGTATTTTGGTCAAAATTTTTTAAAAACAAGTTTAGATCATTTCAAATCAACACAAAATGAATTTTATATCTTATATACATCATAATACAATACATATATGAAACGCCCCAATTTGGTTTAGGTTGAGAACATAAATTTCTCAAATTAATAAAATTAACCAAATCCAACGTTTTAATCTAATCTCTATAGCACCAAACAAGTCTCACTACTTTTAAACAACTCAAGAATAATTATAGGTCATCAATGAATGGCCTAACAACTCTAGAATGGCAACAAGATCATCAAATGATCAGAAGAAAGCTTATGCACCATTTACAAGCTTACATTGAAAATATATATGCAAACATCTTCCATTTAAACTTCCAACACACTTATCACAAAACCAAAAGAGTAGAAAAAACTTCCAAGAAACACATGTTGTAGCTAAGAACAGTAGTAACATTTTTCCAGTTTAAGAAAAATTGAAAAAACTTACTTTACTTGAAGTTTTCTTCATTTTCTTTCTTAAAGCTTCACTTTTTTCTCTCAACTCTCTTTTGTAATATTTGGAGGCTTAACCTAAAGTGTGAAGCAATTGAAAAATGAAGCCTTAAATACTTTAGGGCTTTGGCCGAATTTTGGCTTAAGAAAATGGAAAATATATTTTCAATTTTCAAACCAAAAATAAAGAAGTCAAAACTAATTTTAACACATTTATCATAAATGTAAAAGTTAAACATTTACACTTAAGATATTTCCAAACATTATAGCAACATAGATATTTTATATTTTTAATTACTTTCATTATTTAAAAATTAAATAATTATTTAAATTCAAATATCTAAATATATGTATTATATTTACTTTAAATAGTCCAAATACATATATTAATGATATATGTTAAATATCATAATTTGACAATTACTTAATGTGTATTTAATAAAATCATATATTAAATACAAATACACATTAATTAGAAAATGACCAAAAGGTCCCTATGCATGTATCTTTCATTTAACCGTTAAACGATTTATAAAAAATCAATATTATTCATAAAAGTTTCCCTCGTACTCTACAAGTATATGTCATTAGTTAAACTCTCTAGGTTCAGACATATCCGTCACGAAATCCAATTTTGTGTCTATAATCTACCCACCCGTAAATTATGATGAACACGAATAAACTCACTAAACCATACAGGTCGAGGTCATTACATACGTATAATCCCTCGAAAAAGGTATCTGGATTATTCCATAGATATAGATATAAACATTAAATCTCTATAGATATAATCACGTCGACGTTTCTATTAGCAATATCGACGTTTCTATTAGCAATATCTTAATAACACTTAAAACTCACTTCTACAGTGTACCACGGGACCATGGATTTAACAGATTGCTGATTCTATATTGAATATCAATGCTCTGTACACAGAGTTGACGGATTATATCTTGACACAGAGGATATCTTGAGGATTAGCCCACACCCAACGAACAGGCGAAGGTCTGACCTAAATAGGTTGGTGATGTGACTGCCATCAAAATGTGTAGTATATCATATATATCCACAGTGGTATCTCTATTGAGGATACCTTGTTTGTGCCTTTTGGTACGATAAAACCGTCAGGATGTTGTAAACATCCTCCAAAAGCTTTCTGTTTAAGGAAATCGATTTTGATGTTCAGCTGCCATATTTCATAAATGAAACATGCAGCATTAGCAAGCAATATCTAAATGGATTTAACCATGGAAACGAGTAAAAGGTTTTGTCGTAATCGGCATAATGTTGATTACGATACCTTTTTCGCTACAAGCCCAGCTTTGTACGTTGGTATGTTGCCATCCATGTATGTCTTCCTTGAAGACTGATATAGTACCAATAGGCACAATGCCTTCCGGTACATCAACCAGTGTCCAAACTTGGTTGGTATACATGGAATCCATTTCGGATATCATGACACTTTGCCATAATAGGGAGTCGATACCTTGTATCACTTCCTCATACGTAGTCAGTTCATATTCCTCAATAAGATTGACATCTACATGAGGTTAGATCAGAAACCAATACCTCTCAGGTTGTTTTCTGACTCTCTCCGACTTACGTGGTTCTTGTGTATTCGAAGATTGTGGTACAGTTTCATCCCTGATGAACTGTTTATGTTCCATTAAGGAATCGGTGTCTGGAATAGTATTACTCCGATTTTCATCGAGTTTTACTTTCCTCCCACTTACCACTGCATATAGGTATTCCTCTTAGGAAAACCACATGGCGAGCAATAATTACATTGTTCTCTAGTGAGATGTATAAGTACTATACTTTGGTTACCCTAGGATAACCTACAATTAGGAACTTATCCAATTTGAGTTTTAGTTTGGTATCATCCAAACATATGCCCAGTATTCCCAAATCTTCAGGAATGAGAAAACCCAGTTTCTTTCCTGTTCATATCTAATATGAAGTCTGTCAAACAGATTTTCATGGAACCTTATTCAAAATAAGTTTTGTACTGTTTAATGTGTATCCCTTGAAGGAAAATGGTAGCTCAGAGCGACTCATGATTAACCTTACTATGTCCAACAAGGTTCAGTTTCTCTATTCGGACACACCGCTCAATTGAGGTGTTCCGGGAGGAGTCCATATTGAAAGAATACTATACTCTTTCAAGTAATTTGAGAAACTTATTGCTTAAGTATTTTCATCACGGTCTAACCGTGATAGTTTTATACTTTAGTCGATCTGTCTGTCAACTTCGTGTCGGAACTCTTTGAATTGATCAACAGTTTCCGATTTATGTTTCAGAAGAAACACATAACCATAATGCGATGCCACATCCGTGAAGGTTACGAAGTGTTCATATCCACCTCTAGCCTAGCTAGATATGGGCCCACTTACGTCACTATGAACGAGGGCTAACAGATCAGTGGCATTTGCACTTTTACCAAGTAAAAGGTGTTTTAGGCACTTTGCCTAATAAACTAGATTCATAGACATTATTTGAATAGAATTAAATATGTCCTAATACCCACTCTTCGAAAGTGTGGATATACGAGTCTTGTTTAATGTGTCTCAGACAACAATGCCACAAATAAGTCTCATCTGATTAATTCAGTTTGAGCTATTTGTTTGTCATGTTATACGTTTGAGATTCATTTATATTCAAAATATAAATATTGTTATTCCCATCTAATGTGTTTATCTCAATATAATATTTATAAAATAAAATACTTTAGTGTTCTAGAATATAAAGGTGTACCCACAACGAGTTAAACTCTGATATAGAGATAATGTTTATAGTCAAACTATGTACATTTTAACAGTTTCCTAATTTAAGTACACACCGGAATGGTAGTTCCTAAACGTAGGATTCTACGGATAAAATAGCGATTGTTGTCCCGTTTCCAATTCACAGATTAATCTCAACTGAAGTCAGTCTCCTGATAATCAGCAGATTCCGCACATCAGTACATATATATGTACCACATCTATTATCAAAATCCAATTTTGAAACTAGTAGTGAACATGTTTATAACAAACATACTTGAAGCTGGAGCCTTGCCCCGCTTCATTTCCTTCATGGCTGCCTTGTCCATACGGTAGTCACGCTTCCAGTGACCCCGTTTGCCACAGTTTAGGCAAACATCTTGGGATATGTCCTTTGTCTTCCTAGAAGATTGTGATGATTTTTCCTTTGCCCATTTTAGAAGCTCTAGCTTTGTCTCCTTGAGCATAGCCATCAACTCTCCAAGAGTTTACTCTTGGTTCACAATGAACCTGCCCCAGCTTTCGGGTAGAGACTATAAGATAAAATCTTTGGTAGTCTCGGCCACGTAGGTAATGCCCAGTTAACCTAGCTGATCGATGTCAGCAATCATCTGCGACACCTAGTGCTCGCCAGATGTACCCTCTGACATACACGAGCTAAAGAGCTTCTTATAGTAATGTATACTTCTAAGATTTAAGAATAAATCTATAAAGATCTTTAATTTCATCATCATGGTTCATTATGAGGGAGAAAATTAATCTGGGATTAATTACGGTAAGAATTAATCTGGGATTATTTGCGTCTAGAATTTATCTGGGATTAAATTCGTCGAGAAGAGAGAACGCGATTAATTTGGAATTAATCGGTAAAAATGAATTTAATGGTGAAATTAGATTTTACTATTTAATTAATTGGGCTAAAATAATATATTAGATATATTAATTGAAATTAAATTTCAACGCGGAATTAAAATTGGATTTTAATTCAAGCGAATGAATTAATTTAGAATTAATTCGTAAGCGACTTACGTAATAATATTACGAGGCATTATTATTTAATTAAATTGGATTTAATTAAGTTGCAACAGAAAATTTGTTTAATTCGGAAATAAACAAACCCGGCCCCGAACGAAGTTGCGTGCTGGATTGCCCGACTTAAATTTTGAATTTAAAGTGGGGCCCACCAACTTACATCAAATGTCTACATTAGGGATGGAAGTTGTTAGTTGGTTGAGAAAAGCTTAGATTTCTTTTTGCACACTCAAGCCAATTACAACACTCAACTTTAGTATATATTAATTTTGTCAACTTTAGAAGTAGATAGAGTTACTATTCACAACAAACACATTTTTTCTCTCTTCCTCCTCTCCTTGGCCGATTCTTTGCTACTCTTGGAGGGCATTTTTTCTTTCATTTTTGTTCTTGCTAGCACATAAAGAAGTGAATCAAGGTGATAGGGAAACTCACCCAAGTGTCGGAAACACTCAAAGAAGGCTTGGAAGCTTCAACATCCATGGAAAAGTTTTGAACTTCAACCGATCAATATGAGTATTCCGCAACTCCCTTTGATTAATTCACACACAAATCACTCTTAGACGATCTTGGCATGTTCTAGGAACACTAACAATGGAATCAGAGCGAGATCTAAGTTTGATTTGGATTTAGGGTTTATGGACTTTATTTGAGGTTTTTGTGTTTAGAACATAATTTCTTCAAATTGGTTGTTTGGTTGTGCTTTGATGATGATAAATAGGATTTGTGCATCAATAGAATTGAGAAAATTTGTTGGATCAAAATTTCCCTAATTCTTCATGCTTGGTCGAATGCTACCCTAATAGTGTCTCATGATGATTTTTTGATTTTAGACAATTGGATATGTTTAAAGCATGAAATAAATCTTTTATATTGATTTGATTGGAAAATTACCGTGAGCATGATAAGCATGTATAGATTGATTTTACTTCAATTTATGTTGGAAATGAATTGGAAATGTTGAGCATGGTTAAATTGGATTAATTAGTGTTTTGGAAACATTAGATTAATTGATTAATTATGTTAATTGCACTTTAATTAAATTAATATGTAATTTGGAATGATGTGTTAATTTAATTTTTTGTAATTGGCTTAATGGGCTTGGTTGGGCCAAGTTTGGTTTAGGACAATTGGGTTGGATCCAATTGGGCCTAAACCATTTCCATAAAGTCCAAATATGACATTTGGGCCTTTAAAAATTTAATTGGGCCTCTAAAAGGCACTTTTAACAGTGTAATTATTTAATTTAGAATTAAATATGAATTAGTATTGAATATAATTTAAATTGGATTTAAAATTGTAGTTTGATATAATTCAAGAATACGTACTTTGAGTATTTATTCTTAAACGAGTTGGACTCCCGCAAATCAAATCGTTGTTTGAACATTGGATGGTCATTAATTCAAAGATTAATTAATTGGATTAGATTGATTGAATTACATGCTTTCTGTGAATACTTGGATGTATGAGTGAATAATGTATATCGGATGGATATTAAAAGGGTGAGGGCAATTTTGGAAATTGTTGTAATAAATTTAGAATTTATTAAATTGGACCTGCGAGTCCAGTCTATT
This sequence comes from Zanthoxylum bungeanum, assembly GCA_019454045.1. Lineage (NCBI taxonomy): Eukaryota > Viridiplantae > Streptophyta > Magnoliopsida > Sapindales > Rutaceae > Zanthoxylum > Zanthoxylum bungeanum. The sequence continues at coordinate 67,517 of SKCR01039757.1, forward strand.
ATCTTCTTATCTTATTGTATTTCTCTTCTCAGCATTTCCCCTAAATATAAATGAGATTTCTTTAGAAGTATTATATAATTGGGTAGAAGTATGAATAGTGCTAGCGGGAGAGAAGAAATTGAGAGATTTGTTCTAGGAACAAAGTTTGTTATATATGCATCCGAATATCATTATTATTTTATTCGCGCCTTATTATGCTTTTAGAATGCATCCTTAAGGGTGTATGATGAGACCTAATTAAAGATAATAAATTGGTTACCAAATCGCGACAAAAACCCTCATTTTATATTAATCGTTTTTCCTTCCATTGAGTGATTCTCTCTCAAGATCCAAGATTGGCATTGGTTTGTTGGCCAAAGTCAAGAACTTTGTGTTAGACAAATATGACCCATAGCGTCACTATTTGTAAAAGACATTGTGGTTTTTGTACAAATTAACTATGTGACAATGGAAATTGCATTTTATCATTTTGTAATTTGATTACTTAAATATATAAATGATAAAAGTCCCTATGATTAGTTCCGGATTGATCCAAATAAATCCAAATAAATAAACAAAAATAAAGAAGATAAGTAAAAAGGGTGCCCTCAGGTCTAACCTCTTTTGTCATCTAAGAAAGGGCGTTACACGTCCGTTGGAAGGGAGATTGATCCGATGCTTTTCCGATTTGTCTACTCAATGTCTTTCCTCGCTGTTTTGCTGTTTGGGCTGCTGTTTTAAGTCCGTTCGCTACTGTTTTGCTGTTACGTTTCAGGTCACTGTTTTGGTTATTTTGTGGACTATTTTTTGGTGATTTGGGGGACCAAAGGGGTACGGTTTTAGGGCTGTTTGGCTTACTGTTTTGGGTGGTTAAGGTTCAGTTTTACGGGCTATTTTTGGTAGCAGTTTGAGGGTTATTTCTCGGCAGTAAACTGGGCAATGAGAGGGGTACGTGAGGGTTAGGGGCTGTTGAAGGTGGCTAGGCGTGAAGTTGTTGGCTAATTAAGGGGGCAGTTTGTTTGTGATGGCGTGATGAAGGCAGTGGCGTGTGAGGGGGCTGGTGAAGGCTAGGGGCAGTGGCGTGAGTGGTGTGAGGGCTTTGAGTGTGGGCTGTGGCGTGTGTGCAAGGTGTCAACGTGCGTGAGTGGCGTGAGTGGTCTGTAGGGTGATTGTGCATGAGTGTTTTTGGTGGGTGCGCTGGCAGTGTGGCTAGGCGAGAGTGTTAGGTGGCAGTGTCTTTGTGCGCTGAATGTGTGGCCTGAGTTAGAAGGGGCAGTGAGGCTTTAAATGATCGGTCAGTGCGTGGAGATGGCTAGGTGGCTAATTGATTGGGTGAAGTAGGGTTGTTGCGTGAATTGATATTGAGGCTGGTGAGGGTTTCGTGATCAGGCAGAGGGAGTTTTAGGGTTTATTGTTTGGCTATGTATGAAGGTTCATGGCTGCTGGGTTTTGTAGGTGGCGAGAGCTGAAGGCTGGTGGCTTACGGGTTTGAAAGGGCTAGATGGCGAGTGTTGGCTTGTAATGGGCAGTAGGTGCGCAGGTCAAAAGGGGACTGGCTGAGTGTAGGTCGTGTGTGAAAGTTGGCAGGTGTGAAGGCAGGTGTGGCGTGGCGAGAGGGCTGTTGATGGGATGAAGCGGTGAGGTCAGGGTTTTCTTTTGATTTTTGTGAGAGAGGTGAGAGAAGGTTGATGAGAGAGGATCGGCCGAATGAGCTGAGGGTTATTTTCTTTTGTTAGTGATTTTGTGAGAATCAGCCAGCCAGGGTTTGGTTTGTGTGGAGAAGGGTTATTTTTATAGGCCAAGGGAGAGGGTTTACCTTGTTGGAGAAGGAATAGGATTTGTGTGTTTATTGGGGATATCTTTTAATTAAAATGTGATATGGAAAATCTTTTAATTTGGGGAAGTGATTTATGTATTTTAGGAAAGGGATTCAATTTAATTTAGGAAGGTGATTTAATTAAATTAGGAGTGTGTTTTATTTAAATTAAGAATTTAATTTAATTAGAATTTAATTTAATTTAATTTCAAGTTCAATTTAATTGGTGAATGTGATTTAATTTAATTGGTTTTAATTATTTAATTTGTGAGATGTGTTTTAAATGTTTTAATTATTTTTGGATGTGTTTTAATAGGTTTGGTGTGTTTTAAAACAGAGGTCCAACAAGCGAACCCGAAGCGAAACAAGCGAGTTAAATCTGACAAAATGCTAATTTCCAACTTTACCCTTCCAACGTCCGTTTCCCGCGGCTTTCACAACTAAAGAGGTAGTGTCTCCAAACGAGACTCATCATCGGGCTGATATGCAAAAATGCAATGCCTACAGTCGCCCCCACTTTGATGGGACTTGTGTAGTGTGTGACAATGACAATCCTATCAAAGTACGTGCAATGCATTTTTACTTACCTGGCTCGCCAGCTGTCACCTGGTCTGCCTGCTGTGCTGAGTTGATAGTGCTAACCCCGTACCTAGGGTGTCGCGGTAGTCCACAATGCCAAACTTGGCGTGCTAACCCCGTACCTAGGGTGTCGCGGTAGTCCACATACTCCACGGTAGTCCACATACTGCTCGGTAGTCCACGGTAGTCCACATAGTCCACATACTCCTCGGTAGTCCACAGAGTCCACATACTCCTCGGTAGTCCACATAGTCCACATACTCCACGGTAGTCCACGGTAATCCACATACTCCACGGTAATCCACATAGTCCACATACTCCACGGTAGTCCACGGTAGTCCACATACTCCTCGGTAGTCCACTGTAGTCCACATAGTCCATATACTCCTCGGTAGTCCACATAGTCCACAATAGTCCATGGTAGTCCTCGGTTGTCCATATAATCCACATAGTCCACATGCCGTACCTGGCGTGCTAACCCCGTACCTAGGGTGTCGCTATGCTCTGAATGCTAACCCCGTACCTAGGGTGTCGCAGTGACGTCTCCGTACCTAGAGAGCCACAAATGTCTGAATAGTCCACATGCCGTACCTGGCGTGCTAACCCCGTACCTAGGGCGTCGCTGTGGTCTGAATGCTAACCCCGTACCTAGGGTGTCGCAGTGACGTCTCCGTACCTAGAGAGCCACAAATGTCTGAATAGTCCACATGTCGTACCTGGCGTGCTAACCTCGTACCTAGGGCGTCGCTGTGGTCTGAACGCTAACCCCGTACCTAGGGTGTCGCAGTGACGTCTCCGTACCTAGAGAGCCACAAAATGTCTGAATGCTAACCCCGTACCTAGGGTGTCGCAGTGACGCCTCCGTACCTAGAGTGCCACAAATGTCTGAATGCTAACCCCGTACCTAGGGTGTCGCAGTGACGTCTCCGTACCTAGAGAGCCACAAATGTCTGAGTGCTAACCCCGTACCTAGGGTGTTGCAGTGACGCCTCCGTACCTAGAGTGCCACAAATGTCTGAATGTTAACCCCGTACCTAGGGTGTCGCGGTGACGTCTCCGTACCTAGAGAGTCACAAATATCTGAGTGCTAACCCTGTACCTAGGGTGTCGCAGTGACGTCTCCGTACCTAGAGAGCCACAAATGTCTGAATGCTAACCCCGTACCTAGGGTGTCGCAGTGACGCCTCCGTACCTAGAGTGCCACAAATGTCTGAATGCTAACCCCGTACCTAGGGTGTCGCGGTGACGTCTCCGTACCTAGAGAGCCACAAATGTCTGAATGCTAACCCCGTACCTAGGGTGTCGCAGTGACGCCTCCGTACCTAGAGTGCCACAAATGTATGAATGTTAACCCCGTACCTAGGGTGTCGCGGTGACGTCTCTGTACCTAGAGAGCCACAAATGTCTGAGTGCTAACCCCGTACCTAGGGTGTCGCGGTGACGTCTCCGTACCTAGAGAGCCACAATGTCTGAGTGCTAACCACGTACCTAGGGTGTCGCGGCTTGTGATATCTCCATACCCGGAGTGCCGTACCTGGAAAAACTGATCTGTTATCTCCATACCCGGAGTGCCGTACCTGGCTGAACTGATATCTCCATACCCGGAGTGTCGTACCTGGCTGATCTGATACTGATGTCTCCATACCCGGAGTACCGTACCTGGTTGATCTGATACTGATGTCTCAATACCCGGAGTGCCATACCCGGAAAAACTGATGCTGATAATGATGTGGGCCTCGCCCCCAGAGTGCCATACCCGGCGTGCCATTCTCGGCGTGTCAATTCCCGGACTATATCTCCTTTCTCGGAGTGCCATTCCCGGCATGCCATTCTCGGCGTGTCCATTCCCGGACTAAACTGATATGATGTAATGTAGGCCTCGCCCCCCAGAATACCATACCCGACAGAAACTAATCTTATGTAATGTGGGCCTCGCCCCCAGAATGCCATACCCGGCAGAAATTGATCTGATGTGATGTGGGCCTCGCCCTCATAATGCTATATCTGGCAGGACTGATCTGATGTAATGTGGGCCTCGCCCCCAGAATGCCATACTAGGCAATGCTGATACTGATGTAATGTGAGCCTCGCCCCCAAAATGCCATACCCGGCAAGACTCATACTGATAAAGATGTGGGCCTCGCCCCCAGAGTGCCATACCCGGCAAGACTGATACTGATGCTAATACGGGCCTCGCCCAAAACTGATGCTGATGTGGGCCTCGCCCTAAACTGATGCTGATGTAGGCCTCGGCCCTGAGATTCATTCCAAATTCTGAAGACAGAGGCCTCGGCTCTGGGATTCATTCCAATTTCTAAAGACGTGGGCCTCGGCCCTGGGATTCATTCCCTGGATTCATTCCAAATTCTGATGACGTGGGCCTCGGCCCTGGGATTCATTCCCTGGATTCATTCCAAATTCTGATAAGGTGGTCCTCAGCCCTGGGATTCATTCACTGGATCCATTCCAAATTCTGACGATGTGGGCCTCAGCCCTGGGATTCATTCCAAAATCTGACGATGTGGGCCTCAGCCCTGGGATTCATTCCCTTGATTCATTCCAAAATCTGACGATGTGGGCCTCAGCCCTGGGATTCATTCCAAAATCTGACGATGTGGGCCTCAGCTCTGGGATTCATTCCAAAATTCTGATGATGTGGGCCTCAGCCTTGAGTTGATACTGATGTGGCCTTCATCCCAAAACTGAAACTGATGTGGGTCTTGCCCCAAAACTGATACTGACGTGGGCCTCGCCCCAAACTGATGTGGGCCTCGCCCCAAACGGATATTGATGTGGGCCTCAACCCCGGGACTCATCCCCAAACAAATACTGATATGGGCCTTGCCCTCATGCTGACTCTAATGTGGGCCTCGCCCCATGCTGATACTGATATGGGCCTCGCCCCAAACGGATACTGATGTGGGCCTCGCCCCCATGTTGATACTGATATGGGCCTCAGCCCTGGGACTCATCCCCAAAACTACTACTCGTATGTTGCTAATTCTGGTTGGCTTGTCTTTGCCGCTTTCTCTTTTTCTTCTTTGAAACCTGTGAAAAACAAAATAAACACAAAAAAGAATGCAAAATATGTTACGTGTATGCATGCATGCATGAATGATTTTCCTATCCCGCTGGGTTAGGTTTTCCGTCAGTTCTCCAGGTGATTGCTCGACCTTCTCTCTAGTCTCATGACCCAATATCTTGTTATGTCCCTGATTCACGACGTAGTAGACTGGTCACCCCCAGTCTTGATTTAGCTTTCTGCTCTCTGCTGTTTTGTACTTGATCAAGATGAACCACATGGTGGGGCCTTCCATATCATCATGCTATATCACATTCTATCTAAAGAAATAGTCCCAATAGTTATACATATCATTGTCCTCAAAGAATGCTCAGTATTGAAACCATAGAACCTTCCAAACATTCAAAGCAACTCAAATCCAAGTCTTTGAATAAATGATCTAAGCCAGACTCAAAGTGTGTGTGTGCAAAGGTTCCTTTGCGGATTCATCCCTAGGTAAGCTACTCGATGATTTCGTTTCAAAAATCGGGATCGATGGGTCAAACAACCTATATGTCTCAATTATGCCTGTAGTTGCTTTTTTGTGCTCAATGTGGCATGGTTTTCTTTCTCTTTTTTCTCTTTTTCTCTTGCTCTCTCTTCTTTTCTTTCATCTTTTCATTTTGACTTCTTTTTTTCTTTTTTTTTTCTCAAGACACCTGTTGGATAATATGACCCATAGCGTCACTATTTGCACAGATCATTGTGTTGTTGTAGCAAATTAACTATGTAACAAGGAAATTGCACTCTCGTCATTTTGTGATTAGATCACCATAGATATATAAATGAAGAGAGGTCCCTATGATTAGTTCCTGGATTGAGATGATATGAGACAGTATCAGTCCACGAAGGATTAATCATTAAATATCCCTAGCCGTAGTATTATCGAGACTGGACATCGATAATGCGGAATAAGCTAGTATTGCACACTTGTGCGCGTTGTGAGGGCACAACGGCATAGTTCTCATATATATAAGTATTGGATACTGTGCAAGTGCGATAGGAGGTCGTGTTTCACCGATGGTACGGGAAACAGCTTCGCTCTGGATAGACCCTTCGGAATCCCATTGGTATTATGACTAGGTGTCTATGGGAGGCCGAAATCAAGGTAGGTGTGTATAGTCTTAACCTGAGACTTACATCGCTAATACTTACGACAATCGGTAAACTTTGGTTTTGGTGGTGGGGGATCTTAACTGGTTCTGTGTTCACCTCTTCTGGGTTTATCAGAGAATCGTAGTGTATTGGATGTGATGTCGAGATGGAAGTGTCACTCCAGTCATAATGGAGATGATGTCACGCAGGATACGGTATTAGTGCTCTTAAGTGATGCGCATCCAATCGTGATATTATGACCAGGTCATGAATATCCGATTATAGAGACTAGTTACCAGACATCCGATATGTGTTTCGGACGGGGCAGACACTTATCCAGCCCCAGCCCTAACACGTGATTATCCGATACTGGGCCGATATGCACAATACAATAGTATACTACGCTTGATACAGATCTTAATATTCTTTGATGAATATGTCCGGAGAACTTGGGAAGACTTGGTGCTTTGCTAGGAGTCGACCTTGTCTCGTAAATCGGTAGAACGTAGTACTTGGTACGTACGTGATTCGGATACTCCGACGACCGTATTTACTGCCAATATATCCGGAGATCTCATGGGTCGCTTCCCGATAATCCACCGATGACGCACAACTCGCACTCTTGAATAATCTGGGATTATATAGAAGAGAGAGAAAATTAATCTAGGATTAATAACAGAGATATTTTATCCGGGATAAAATGTCGTCTAAAGAGAGAGAACGATTAATTTGGAATTAATCGATTTAATATATTCGATATATTAAATGAAATTAGATTTCGACGCGGAATTAAAATTAGATTTTAATTCGGGCAAACGAGTTAATTTAGAATTAATTCGTTAGCGACGTAAATAATAATTTCGCTAGCCGCAATTATTCGATTGAATTAACGTCGCGACGTAAGCTCGGTATTTCGGAAATATCGAACCCGAACGCGTGAGTGCACGTGGGCCCACTTTCATTTGGAAACGTGTGGGGCCCACATGACACATGTCATTCTAATGCATTGCATGTAGATAGTGTACAATTCACTCAATGTTATTGCATGTAGATAGTGTACAATGCACTCAATGTTATTGCATGGAAATTGAGTGTTTGACACTCTAAGCCATTGCATGTTTTGTGTCATAATTTTATTATTTATTTAATAAATATTATGGCATAAATATAAATTGATTTTTGGTAAATCATTTTAACTCAACACAAAACTTCTTCTCTCTCAATTCTCTCTTCCTCTCACGGCAATGGTGGCCATTCTTCACTGGTTTTGAACCAGTTTGGGCGTGAGTAATAGGGAAGCTAGAGTGGGTTTTCATGGTGAAAATTCAAGTGCTAGCACACTTACAAGTCTTGCGAAGGTGGTAGGGAGGTGCACCCATGAGGCGGGACTCATCCGACGGAGTTTGGAGCTTCGTTTTGAGACCCGAAATTCTGTTTTGCAGGGACAGTGGACTGTTGCAGTGGGGTGAGCAAGGCAGTGCGTTTTTGGCCTTCATTCGTCTCCAAATCGACTCAACCGATCAATGTGAGTATTCCGCTACCTCCGTTGATGTATTCACACATTATTTCATGTCTTGATTTGATCTTGGGACCTTAGAATAAACCAACAATGGCATCAAGAGCTAATGTTGCAAGCATGAAATTTGTAGGGTTTAAAATTTGGGTAAACTTGTTTTGAGCATGATTTGAATGAATTGAATGTTTGAGTATGCTTATAACATGTTTAAATTCATTTTGGTTGGACTAATTTGATGAAAAATGATTTGGAATTATTTTCCCCAAATATTTCATGTTGGCCGAATGTGTGATGATCATTTTGGATTCTTGGAATTTTGTGATTTTGATTCGTTTGATGAGTTAGAATCATTTAGGTTGATGTTAATTTGAATCGAATTGGATTGGATTTCGAATTGGACAAAAACCCCAAATTCCTTACCTTGGCCGAATGTGATATGCCCTAATGTCTTGGGTTTTTGGTTTTGTGACATTGGATGTGTATGAAAATCAAATCGGATGTGATTTGATGTCGATTGTGGTTCGATTGGATCGAAACAAATCGGACACAAAATCCTTCCTTGGCCGAGAGCATGAAAGCATGTTTATGGGTTTGATTTTTCATTATGTGTGTTTGACATGTAATAATGAATTAAGCATGATTAATTGGACTAATTTGGTGCTTCAAAATATCAATTTAGGTTATTAATCATGTAATGCACTTTAGGTAATTAAATTGCGTAATTGGATTAGTGTAATTTAATTATTTAGGCTTAATTGGATTTGGGCTTGAATTGTTGTAATTGGGGCTATTGGGCTTGATTTATCAAGTTTGGTTTAGGCCAAGTGGATTGGATCCAATTGGGCCCAAAACCTTAACCATAAAGCCCAATTGCGACTAATGAACCTTTAATGTTTAATTGGGCCTAATGGGCCGAAATTGATTTCTAAGGCATTTTGGGTGATTCCACTATTGGGCTTTGGTTGCCGAAGCCCATGCCTAAAGAAATTAATTAAAGCCCATTAGACTTAAATTAAATTGACGTTGGACGTTAATCGGACTTTGAGTCCCGACGCGATTGAATTTGAAATTTAAATCGTAAAAGGTTTATTAAATAAAAGTGTAATATTTAATTTGGAATTGAATAGTGAATTAGTATTAAATACATGTTAAATTTGATTTAATGATGTAGTTTAATTTAATTCATGAATTCGTACTTTAAGTACTTATTCGCAAAAACGAGTTTGACTCGATCAAAATCAAATCGTTGTTTGAACATTGGATGATCACTTAATTATCAGATTAATTAATTTGATTAGATTGATTGATAGCATGCTTATGTGTGTGAATACGTGGTTGTGTTGAATGAATAATGTATATCGGATGGATATTAGTCGGGTGGGCAATTTTAGAAATTGTTGTAATAAATTCGATTTATTAAATTGGACCTGCGTGTCCAGCCTTATCACCTTCTTTCTCTTTGTATTCTCTTCTCACCTATTCCCCTCTATGTATATGAGGTTTCTTTAGAAGTGTAGTGTAACGGGTAGAAGTAGTACAAGTGCTAGCTTGAGTGAGAAAGGGAGAGATTTGATCTAGGATCAATGTGTTAAGTATCCATCCGTATATCATTATTATTTTATTTCATTTCACTCGCTTTATTATGTATTTAGAATGCATGTTTAAGGGTGTATGATGATGAGACCTAACAAAGATAATTAAATTGGTAGCCATTTGCACGCGAAAATCCCTCAATCTATATTAAGCAAATATCCTTCCATTGAATGATTCTTGTTCAAGATCCGAAGTTGGCATTGGTTTGTTTTTTACCAAAGTCAAGACCTTTGTCAATCAAGGATGTACTTGAATCATGAGAGTTTTGTTGCATATCGGTGTCTTGTCCAAATCGTGATTTTTATTGACCAAAGTCAGATCACTTTTTGTCCAATGACATTGATTACGAAACTTTCCTCGTCAATGGGTCCCTTAACTGGAATCATTAGGTTTGTGTTTGGCCAAAGCCAAGGCCTAAATGATTCGGAGGATATGGTTAGGAAAATGTAATGGTTACATTGACATTATACATATGTTTCGGACTTGGATGTCCACCTAACCGGATCTAGGAATTGGATGAGATCCAATTGATCTGAGAGATCTACCTAGTTAAATAGCATACAGCTTTTTATTGGCCAAAGTCAGGGTTGTGTGTTATTTAATAGGATCCTAGCCCACTAGGAAACGCGGTTTCCCGAGTACTCCACAGAGGGTTAGAGGCTCGACGAAAAATAGTGGGAGGCAAGTATTGAATTTGCAACATTCGTTCGAATACTCGCTAAACACGCTCATTTATTTTACTCGTCATATTAATCAAAAGTATTAGTCGGACTAATATTTTATGTTGTTTTAAATATATATAGTTAGACTATATACAAACTTATTCAAATTATAGTTGATTTTATAATTGGATTATAGTAATCAATATAATTGAATTAAAATTATAGTTGATTTTATAATTGGATTATAGTAATCAATATAATTGAATTAAATTATAGTTGATTTTATAATTGGATTATAGTAATCAATATAATTGAATTAAATGATAGTTGATTTTATAATTGAATTATATAATAATATTAAAATTATAGTTGATTAAATAATTGGATTATTGTAATCATTATAATAAATAGTACCTTATTAAAATTGATTAAATAGTTGGACTATTAAAATCAAGAAAGAATTGAAAGGTTGAATATTTAAAATATATAATCCTTGGATTAAATGTTTTAAATGATTTAATTTTCAATTGGGAATTAATAATAGGTTAATTTATTTGATAAAATAACTTATTAAGACTAAGCCCATAATTAAGCAAATAGTAGAGCATAAAGTCTTTGGAAGATTTATGTGATGATGACTTTAGTGCTTAATTAATATACTTATAATAAATCTATCTTTAGATTTAAAAGTATTTAAAATTGCAATTAATAAATCTTGGAGAATTAATTGACTATTCTAGTGGAGAAAAGTCAAAGTTTGCAATTGGGCATGTAGCACAAGGTGCACATCATTTCGATATTCTAAAACCCAAGTGGTTTGTGAAATATTGAAAAGGATAATTGACATATCCCAAAGTGACTACCATTTGGATATGGAAGACACGAAGGAATTAAAGAAAGGGCGAGGCTCTAACTTTAAAATATTTGTCAAAGTTATGTTCACTACTAGTATTAAAATTGGATTTTAAATACTTAGTGTGGTACATAAAATATATGTATTGACGTTCAGAATCCGCTGTGAGCTGGATACTGGCTTCAAGCCGAGATTTCTCTGCGAATTGGAAACGGGACGAAAGTCGCTGTTTCGACCGTAGATACCTAAGTTTAGGAACTACCCTTTGGGTATGTACTTAAATTAGGAAATGTTATAATGTAACTAGTTTAACTAGAGACATTATCTCTATATCAGTGTTTAATCCATTGCGGATAAAACCTTTATATTCTAGAACACTAAAGTGTTTCAATATATAAAGATGATACTGAGATAAATACATTGGATGTAAATAACAGAATTTATATTTTGAATATAAAGAAAAATCTCAAACATATAAATGACAAATAAATAGCTCAAATTGATTTGATCAATGGAGACTTATTTGTGGCATTGTTGTCTGGGACACAATTAAACAAGACTCGTATATCCACACTTTTGAAGAGTGGGTACTAGGACTGATTTGACTATTCAAATAAGGCTACGAATCTAGTTTATTAAACAAGACTCGTATATCCACACTTTTAAAAGTGGGTACTAGGACTGATTTGACTATTCAAATAAGGTCTACGAATCTAGTTTATTAGGTAAATACCTAAAATACTATTTACTTGGTAATAGTAAAAGGGCCACCGATCTGTTAGCCCTATTCATGGTGAAGTAAGTGGGCCCATATCTAGCTAGGCTAGATGTGAACATGAATATTTCGTGACCTTAACGGATGTGACATCACGTTGTGGTTATGTGTTTCTTTTGAAGAACACAATCGGAAACTTTAGAGTTTCGACACGAAATAGACAAACAGATCGGCTATAGTATTATTCCGCCACGGTAAAACCGTAATGGAAAATACTTAAGCAGTAAGTTTCATACGTACATGAAAGAGTACGGTATTCTTTCATATGAGGACTCCTCCCGAGACACGTCAGTTAGACGGTGTGTCCGAACTAAAACCGAATTTTGTTGGACATGATAAGGTTTATCACGAGTCGCTCTGAGCTACTATTTCCTTCAACAGGATATGTATTAACAGTGCAAAACTTATTTAGAATAAGGTTCCATATAAATCTGTTTGACAGATATCATATAGGATATGAACAGGGAAGAAACGAGGTTTTCTCATTCCTGATAATTTGGGTATGCCAGGCATAACGTTTGGATGATACCAAACTAAGGACCCAAATTGGATAAGTGCCAATATAGGTTATCTTAAGGGAAACCTTAAGTATAGTACTTATAATCCCACATGAGAACAATGTAATTGTTGCTCACCATGCGGTTTTCCTGAGAGGAATACCGATATGCAGTGGTCAGTGGGAGGATAGTGATACTCGATGAAAATCGGAGTAATACTGTTCATAGCACGAAGTCCTTAATGGAACACAAATAGTTCATCTATGATGAAACTATACCATTAATCTTCAAATACACAAGAAACTAGTAGATCGGATAGAGTCAGAAAACAACCTAGGGTATGGGTTTCTGATCTCACCCCATAAAGATGTCAATCTTATGGAGGTGTACCATCCGACTACGTTTTGAGGAAGTGATACGAGGTATCGACTCCCTGTTATGGCAAAGTGCCATGAGTCCGAAATGGATTCCATGTATAACAACTATGTTTGGATACTAGTTGTTGTACCACAAGGCGTTGTGCCTATGGTACATAAATGTCTTCAAGGAAGACATACATGGAAGGCAACATACCAACGTGCAAAGCTGAGCTTTTGACGGAAAGGTATCGTTATCAACATTATGTTAATAACGGTTCAACCTTTTACCTGTTGCCATGGTAAATCCATTTTGAAGATGCTTGTTGATAACTGTATATTTCATTTATGAAATGTGCCAGTTATAGATCAAAATCGCTTTCCTGAAAAGGAAACCTTTTGGAGGATGTTTACAACATCCTGACGATTTTGTATAACCGACAAACAAGGTTTGCGGGTTATTCGATCCATGTTTGGATTGATGCAAGCATAAGGTTCTTGGAACTGACGTTTTGAAATAATCATAATGGTTTATGATTTGACTCAAAACGAAATAATTCTTGTGTATATAAGGAGGTTAGTGGGAGAGCGCACTGACAGTGAAATTCCCATAAAGCTATTGTTGAAAGCTTGGCTTTCAATAGAATTCTCCATAGAATTCTGGAGATAACAACCTTTATTCAAGGAATAAAGATCTACTGGGATAGATTTGGAGTTGTTAACACTCTCTGGGAAATTGTACATTTAAAATGTACTTGTATTGGTGTCTCATACGCTTCGAGCATATGGAGTCACAATCAGGTCAATCCAAGTGACAGTCACTGGATTGAAGTTAAGAACATCTGTTAGTATCTCAGAGAACTAAAGATGCTATCTTAAACTATGGAGAAGGAGAACTTGAAGTGACTGGGATCACTGCTGCAAGTTTCCAAACAGTTAAATACTACGGTACTATAAAGTTTGAATAACGGGACAGTGAGCTGGAAATCTTCCAAGCAAGATAACTGTTGCCGAATAAACAACAAATGCGGATTATTGCTGCAGCTGAGGCAGCAATAGAAGCCATTTGGATCGATAATAAATCTAAATTAGATTAGATACAGTTCTGTTAGCGGCTGAGCTAGGCGTCAGCACAGGCTAAGGAATTAAAGGTCTCATCGACGATCCAGATATATACTTCTATATCATCTGATTCGTTCGGATCATACATCGTGGCGATGTGATGATCGTATAAATCGCGTCAACGATAATCAAACAAATCCGCTGACGAAAACCTTTCCTCAGCAATTTGAGCGAACCTTACATAGTTCGGGTGTAGGACACTCGAGTGACTGGCTATGTGCCAAGTGGGAGATTGTTGGATAATATGACCCATAGCGTCACTATTTGCACAGATCATTGTGTTGTTGTAGCAAATTAACTATGTAACAAGGAAATTGCACTCTCGTCATTTTGTGATTAGATCACCATAGATATATAAATGAAGAGAGGTCCCTATGATTAGTTCCTGGATTGAGATGATATGAGACAGTATCAGTCCACGAAGGATTAATCATTAAATATCCCTAGCCGTAGTATTATCGAGACTGGACATCGATAATGCGGAATAGGCTAGTATTGCACTTGTGCGCGTTGTGAGGGCACAACGGCATAGTTCTCATATATATAAGTATTGGATACTTGTGCAAGTGCGATAGGAGGTCGTGTTTCACCGATGGTACGGGAAACAGCTTCGCTCTGGATAGACCCTTCGGAATCCCATTGGTATTATGACTAGGTGTCTATGGGAGGCCGAAATCAAGGTAGGTGTGTATAGTCTTAACCTGAGACTTACATCGCTAATACTTACGACAATCGGTAAACTTTGGTTTTGGTGGTGGGGGATCTTAACTGGTTCTGTGTTCACCTCTTCTGGGTTTATCAGAATCGTAGTGTATTGGATGTGATGTCAGACGGAAGTGTCACTCCAGTCATAATGGAGATGATGTCACGCAGGATACGGTATTAGTGCTCTTAAGTGATGCGCATCCAATCGTGATATTATGACCAGGTCATGATATCCGATTATAGAGACTAGTTACCAGACATCCGATATGTGTTTCGGACGGGGCAGACACTTATCCAGCCCCAGCCCTAGCACGTGATTATCCGATACTGGGCCGATATGCACAATACATAGTATACTACGCTTGATACAGATCTTAATATTCTTTGATGAATATGTCCGGAGAACTTGGGAAGACTTGGTGCTTTGCTAGGAGTCGACCTTGTCTCGTAAATCGGTAGAACGTAGTACTTGGTACGTACGTGATTCGGATACTCCGACGACCGTATTTACTGCCAATTATCCGGGGATCTCATGGGTCGCTTCCCGATAATCCACCGATGACGCACAACTCGCACTCTTGAATAATCTGGGATTATATAGAAGAGAGAGAAAATTAATCTAGGATTAATAACGGAGATATTTTATCCGGGATAAAATGTCGTCTAAAGAGAGAGAACGATTAATTTGGAATTAATCGATGAATTAATATATTCGATATATTAAATGAAATTAGATTTCGACGCGGAATTAAAATTAGATTTTAATTCGGGCAAACGAGTTAATTTAGAATTAATTCGTTAGCGACGTAAATAATAATTTCGCTAGCCGCAATTATTCGATTGAATTAACGTCGCGACGTAAGCTCGGTATTTCGGAAATATCGAACCCGAACGCGTGAGTGCACGTGGGCCCACTTTCATTTGGAAACGTGTGGGGCCCACATGACACATGTCATTCTAATGCATTGCATGTAGATAGTGTCATTCACTCAATGTTATTGCATGTAGATAGTGTACAATGCACTCAATGTTATTGCATGGAAATTGAGTGTTTGACACTCTAAGCCATTGCATGTTTTGTGTCATAATTTTATTATTAATTTAATAATATTATGGCATAAATATAAATTGATTTTTGGTAAATCATTTTAACTCAACACAAAACTTCTTCTCTCTCAATTCCTCTCCTCTCTCACGGCAAATGTGGCCATTCTTCACTGGTTTTGAACCAGTTTGGGCGTGAGTAATAGGAAGCAAGAGTGGGTTTTCATGGTGAAAATCAAGTGCTAGCACACTACAAGTCTTGCGAAGGTGGTAGGGAGGTGCACCCATGAGGCGGGACTCATCCGACGGAGTTTGGAGCTTCGTTTTGAGACCCGAAATTCTGTTTTGCAGGGACAGTGGACTGTTGCAGTGGGGTGAGCAAGGCAGTGCGTTTTTGGCCTTCATTCGTCTCCAAATCGACTCAACCGATCAATGTGAGTATTTCGCTACCTCCGTTGATGTATTCACACATTATTTCATGTCTTGATTTGATCTTGGGACCTTAGAATAAACCAACACACCTACCATTTAAGGTAGCATTTCTCCTCATGGTGGTCCTAATACTCGCCCATGGGTAGCTTCACGCTTTTCAGTTATAGGTGGTTCAATTATTTTCTTTAGAGACTTTTCTTTATTTTCAACCATACCACACATCATAGCACAAGTAAATTAGGATAGACATTTAGGCGAACGGTCATTCACCGACCTACAATTTCTTCAACTAGTCACTTTGCTAACTACTCAGGTTTTCACCGCTAAGAACCTATAATCAAGCGCTTACGAGTCTAACATAGATCAACTACTTAAAGTATCAGATAAAAGCACGTCGAGGGTTTATCGTTTCTAAGGTTTCACCCTAAAGCAATCAATTTCATCATCGGACTTATGTCTAACTATCAAGGACAACAATTTTTTTCTCTTTTTTTTTTCTTTTTTTCTTCTTTTTTTTCTCTTTTTTTTTTCTTTTTTTTTCTTGGACCCACCATGGTCTTTCTATCCTTGCCGTAAGGTTCTCTGTTTCTTGATTTCCTTTTCCCCGATATCCATGTTCGCTAAACTCTTCTTGACAAGCCCTTCTTTTCAAACCCAACGGATATCTATGATGGCTTTTAAGACACAAGGGTTAACATGATGCATGTATGCATGAGATGCATGTGATGTATGAGACACAATATGCATGGGGTTATCAAAAGCATAAAGGGTGGCCCCAATAGGTCATACAACTATGGTTCACATGTGTGTTTACGGGAGTGTGGACAAAGGCTCTCGTTTGACGAAGGATTACCCACAACTAGGACTCCCCACTCAAGGGTTCAAGCGACCAAGTGAGTGCACCTTTTTTATACCTTACGGTACGTGCCAACGAGTTACAGTGTGTGACTAACTGTCGAATGGATTTCTCGTTGTAGATTCCCCAGAGGGAGGGTGGAGCGAGGCTCTCTTAAGTACCCAAGCCCCTTAGGCTCTTATCGTTTGGTGTCAGGAATAAACAACGAGTCCTCCAAACTAGTCTGTCACAACGAGCTACAAGTAATGGTTATCTCGGTGTCTTCACAGCTTTTCCTTATAAAAAGGTAGTGAGTGAAGGAAGACATCGAACCATTACCTAGCCTTAACAATGCCTTTGATTACACCCCTTTCAAATCACTATAGAAACAATTAATTAAAGCACAAATTATACACATCACAAGACATGATTTCGAGGCCGATTCAAAATATCCCCAGTGGAGTCGCCAGACTGTAGACAACAGAACCTGGGCGATGCTTTTCTAGGCTCACGTCCTAGTTGGGAAGTATGAAATGACATGGAGTCGCCACCCGGTGTGAACCGGGACAAAGATTTAAGGCCGCACTCATCCCTCGCAAGGGAAGACCTCAAACCGTTGGGTTCGGAATGGTCCCTTACTTATGTCACTTGTGATGATATAATTTGTGCAATGAACTAACCAAGTCTACTCAATAATCATGCTCAATGGTACTTAGATCTAATATGCTTTCATCCAAATAATTCCACGCAATATAACACAACGAGCATATTGAACCATTAAATCAACATGTATAAATCATTATCCTAATACATCATAAACTAATAATATGCATAAGGAACAACCTAAATATGCTTTAACAAATAAATAACAACTAAATTATATCATGCTTTAAATAATAAACGAATAACCTAAAGACTATAACATGCTCAAATACAAATTTGGATGACACGAGATATGTGTATCTTAAGTGGTACATGGCATTGTATCCCGAGTGCAGACCATACTACCGTCCATTCGGAATCGGCTATGGAATTTATGTCCGGGTTTCCATCCGATATACCACAAAAGGGAACACATATCCCGTTCATCCAACAATCACATCATGCCTCAAACGACTCTCATGCATTTATATATCCAAATAAATAAACAAAAATAAAGAAGATAAGTAAAAAGGGTGCCCTCAGGTCTAACCTCTTTTGTCATCTAAGAAAGGGCGTTACACGTCCGTTGGAAGGGAGATTGATCCGATGCTTTTCCGATTTGTCTACTCAATGTCTTTCCTCGTTGTTTTGCTGTTTGGGCTGCTGTTTTAAGTCTGTTTCGCTACTGTTTTGCTGTTACGTTTCAGGTCACTGTTTTGGTTATTTTGTGGACTGTTTTTGGGTGATTTGGGGGACCAAAGGGGTACGGTTTTAGGGCTGTTTGGCTTACTATTTTTGGGTGGTTAAGGTTCAGTTTTACGGGCTGTTTTTGGTAGCAGTTTGAGGGTTATTTCTCTGCAGTAAATTGGGCAATGAGAGGGGTACGTGAGGGTTAGGGGCTGTTGAAGGTGGCTAGGCGTGAAGTTGTTGGCTAATTAAGGGGGCAGTTTGTTTGTGATGGCGTGATGAAGGCAGTGGCGTGTGAGGGGGCTGGTGAAGGCTAGGGGCAGTGGCGTGAGTGGTGTGAGGGCTTTGAGTGTGGGCTGTGGCGTGTGTGCAAGGTGTCAACGTGCGTGAGTGGCGTGAGTGGTCTGTAGGGTGAGTGTGCGTGAGTGTTTTTGGTGGGTGCGCTGGCAGTGTGGCTATGCGAGAGTGTTAGGTGGCAGTGTCTTTGTGCGCTGAATGTGTGCCCTGAGTTAGGAGGGGCAGTGAGGCTTTAAATGATCGGTCAGTGCGTGGAGATGGCTAGGTGCCTGATTGAGTGGGTGAAGTAGGGTTGTTGCGTGAATTGATGTTGAGGCTGGTGAGGGTTTCTTGATCAGGCTGGGGGAGTCTTAGGGTTTATTGTTTGGCTATGTATGAAGGTTCATGGCTGCTGGATTTTGTAGGTGGCGAGAGCTGAAGGCTGGTGGCTTACGGGTTTGAAAGGGCTAGGTGGCGAGTGTTGGCTTGTAATGGGCAGTAGGTGCGCAGGTCAAAAGGGGACTGGCTGAGTGTAGGTCGTGTGTGAAAGTTGGCAGGTGTGAAGGCAGGTGTGGCGTGGCGAGAGGGCTGTTGATGGGATGAAGCGGTGAGGTCAGGGTTTTCTTTTGATTTTTGTGAGAGAGGTGAGAGAAGGTTGATGAGAGAGGATCGGCCGAATGAGCTGAGGGTTATTTTCTTTTGTTAGTGATTTTGTGAGAATCAGCCAGCCAGGGTTTGGTTTGTGTGGAGAAGGGTTATTTTTATAGGCCAAGGGAGGGGGTTTACCTTGTTGGAGAAGGAATAGGATTTGTGTGTTTATTGGGGATATCTTTTAATTAAAATGTGATATGGAAAATCTTTTAATTTGGGGAAGTGATTTATGTATTTTAGGAAAGGGATTCAAATTAATTTAGGAAGGTGATTTAATTAAATTAGGAGTGTGTTTTATTTAAATTAAGAATTTAATTTAATTAGAATTTAATTTAATTTAATTTCAAGTTCAATTTAATTGGTGAATGTGATTTAATTTAATTTAGTTTATGTTTAATTTAATTGGTTTTAATTATTTAATTTGTGAGAAGTGTTTTAAATGTTTTAATTATTTTTGGATGTGTTTTAATAGGTTTGGTGTGTTTTAAAACAGAGGTCCAACAAGCGAACCCGAAGCGAAACAAGCGTGTTAAATCTGAGAAAATGCTAATTTCCAACTTTACCCTTCCAACGTCCGTTTCCCGCGGCTTTCACAACTAAAGAGGTAGTGTCTCCAAACGAGACTCATCATCGGGCTGATATGCAAAAATGCAATGCCTACAGTAGGTGTATTTGGTCTTAACCTGAGACTTGCATATCTAGTACTTACGACTATCAATACGCTTTAGTTTTGGTCGTCTGGGACTTTAACAGGTTCTGTGTATGCCTCTTCTAGGTTTATTGAGAATCGTAGTGTATTGGGTGTGATGTCAAGATGGAAGTATCACTTCAGTCATATGGAGATGATGATCACGCAGGGATACATAATTGGTACTCTAAATTGGTTGCAACCATCGGGATAATATGAAATGGTCATGATTATCCGATTCAAGAGACTAGTTACTTGTAATCCGATATATGCTTCGTACGGGACAGACATTATTCCAGCCTCAGGCCTTGCATATGACATCCGATACTGGATCGCAATACGCAATACTACGTATAATACATCTAAAAAAGATTATATATTTCATTAAGAATATTTCTGGAAATTTGGGTAGGCACGGTGCTTTGCTAGAAGCCAACCATGTCTCGTAAATCGGTAAAAACGTAGTACGAGGTACGTAGGTGTTCGGATAGTCCGACGATCGGATTTACTGCCAACATATCCATGGATCTCTTGGGTCGCTTCCCGAAGATTCACCGATAACGTATGATTCGAGCATAATTAATCTGAGATTAATTACGGAGAGATTTTATCTATGATAAAATACTATTTGAAGAGAGAGAACGATTAATTTAGAATTAATCAATAAAATAATATATTCGATATATTAAACGAAATTAGATTTCGACGCGGATTTAAAATTGGATTTTAATTCGGGCTAATGAATTAATTTAGAATTAATTCACGAGCGAAGTGAATAGTAATTTTGCTAGGCATAATTATTTTATTAAATTGATTTAATTACGTCGCAACAGAAAATTCGTTATTTCGGAATTAGCGAACCTGAGCCCGGGATGTGTTGTGGGCCCACTCAGATTTTGAATCAAGTGGTGCCCACATGACACATCACTAGTCATTCTTTCACCTTTTTGGTGATGGAAGTTACTGAGGATTTTTGGTGATGACTTATTCCTCACTCAAGCTTGATTTGTTGTTGACATATACCAACTTTGGTATATCATTATTTTAATTTTTGAAATTAAAAACACAAGTCAACAAAATCAATTTTCTTTGTCTCTCTCTCATTCACGGTTTCCACAAAAGAAATACATTATCCCTCTCCATTTCTCTCATTGCCGAGAGTTACAAGGTTAATTTGGAATTTTTGTAGCAAAAATTTCAAGAGCTAGCACTCAAAGGAATCATATCCAAGGTGATAGGGAAACCATCCCAAAAGCTTGGAATCAAAGATCAAGGCTTGGAGCTTGAAGATCAACACACAAAAGGAAGCTTGGAGACTTCTCAGATGACCGTTGGCAGAAATTTCAACAAGGATTTTTGTATTTGACGCATCCTAAATCCGCTCTTTGTAAGTATGATTCCGCCATACTTTACTTTTGTATTCACATTATTTCATTGCTTAAATGATCTTGGATAATGTCTTAGAGACCAACAATGGTATCATGAGCCTTATTAAGCATGAAATTGAACTTAGGGTTTATATTCTTGATTTGGGTATTTTTGATTTATGCATGTTTTGATCAAATTGTTTGTTTGAGTATGCTTGTATGTTAATAACTTGGAGTTATGCATGATCAATTTGTAGAAAAATTAATTGGATTAATTTTCCCAAATATGCAAGGCTTGGCCGAATACTATATGCCCTAAAAGTCAAGGTATTTTTTGTTTCTTTTGATCATTGGATGAGTTTAAAGACTTGGGATAAATTGATTGATGATTTAATTGGATTGAAATCGAAATCGGTTTAAAAAATCCCAAATTGTCGTGACCTTGAGAAGCATGAAATGAGATGATTTTTTGTTTCAATAATGTTGGACATGTGTTGAACAAATTAAAGCATTATTAATTCATTAAATTGATTTTTGGAAAGGTTAATTTAGATAATTAATTAATGCAATACACTTTAATTAATTAAATTATGAAATTTGGAATTTTAGAATTTGATTAATTGGGCTTAATTTAGAATTGGGCTTTAAATGTTGTATTTGGGCCTAATGGGCTTGGTTGGGCCAAGTTGGTTTAGGTCAATTGGATTGGATCCAAATTGGGACTAAATCATTCCATTAAGTCCAAATATGACAAATGGGCCTTTTATGTTTAATTGGGCCTAATGGGCCGGAATTGGTTTCTTGGAAAATAGGGTGATTCCTTAATTGGGCTTTGGTATTTGGGTTTGACCCATATTGACCAAAGTCCATGCCTTAAGAAATTAATTGAAAGCCCATTGGACTTTAATTAAAAGACATTGGATGTTAATTGGGCTTTGAGACCCATTTAGATTAGATTTGGAATCTAAGTTGTAAAGGCGCATTTAAAAGTGTAATTATTTAATTTTGAATTAAATATAGAATTAGTATTGAATACGAATTAAATTAGATTTAAATTGTAGTTCGATATAATTCAAGAATTCGTACTTCGATAATAAATTGGTTGCCAATTTACGCGAAAAAACCCTCAATAAATATTAAGCGTTTTGCTTCCATTGAGTGATTGTTACTCAAGATCCAAGATTGGCATTGGTTTGTTGGCCAAAGTCAAGACCTTTGTCCATCGCGGATGTGTTTGAATCATGAAGGCTTTGTTCCATATCGTATGTCTTGTCCAAGTTGTGATTTGTTGGCCAAAGTCAAGATCACTTCTAGTCCATCGACATCGATTACGAAGCTTTCCAAAGTCGATGGGTTCCGCTTAACTGGAATCATTAAGCTTGTTGTGTCAAAGCCAAGGCTTAGTTGATTCAGAGGAAAAAGGTTAGGAAAATATATTGGATATATTGGCATATATATTATATATATATGTTTCGGACTTGGAGGTCTACCTACCGGATCTAGGAATTGGATGAGATCCAATTGATCTTAGAGATTTACCTAGTTAAATATCATACAGCTTGTTGGCCAAAGTCAAGGTTGTGTGTTATTTAACGGGATCCTAGCCCACTAGGAAACTAGGTTTCCCGAGTACTCAACATAGGGTTAGAGGCTCGCCGAAAAATAGTGGGAGGCTAGTATTGAATTTGCAATTTCGTTTAAATACTTAGCTTTACGCGCTTTCAAATTATTTCGTCAATTATTTTTATTAGTTGGACTAATATATTATTATTATTTTTCTTGTAACAGTTAGACTGTACCCATACATCGTTAATCGAATAGTTGGACTATTGCGGTTAAGATGACATGAAAGTTAAGCATTAAGGATATTGTCATGGGCGATAATGTCTTTAATGGCACAAACTTTCAAGACTGGGATATGAATCTCATAATTATTATGGGATCCGAGAAGTTACTCTACACTATAGAGAGACCTCTTGGGCCTAAGCCCCGACCTGATCAGTTGCTTGAGCTAGAGCTTTAGAAGACTCATAGCGATGACAACGCAACTGCTCAATCGGTAATGCTTACTGTTATGACTCCGCAATTCCGTCGTCAAAACAAGGGATTGGATCCCTATGAGATGATGGGAAAGTTGCATGATCTTCACTGATCTAATCTTAGATCGTAGAGATATGAGTTGCAGAAGAAGCTCTTCCGCACTCGCATGTCAGAGGGTACGTCTGTTGAGCACCATGTGTCACAGATGATTGTTGACATTGAGCATCTCAGACAAATGGGCATCGTCTTCGAGGCTGAGACTTCAGTAGATTTGATCCTACAGTCTCTCCCCGACACTTGGAGTGGGTTCATCATGAACTACAACATGTTGAACCAAGACCAAAATCTTGGAGAGTTAATGTCCACACTGCGCGAAGCAGAAAAAGAGCTCCTGAAGGGCAAGAAGAGCGAGGCGCACTTTGCTTCAACATCTCAGACTCCAAGGGCTTGGCCCAAGGCGACTGGAGGTGTCAAAAAGAAGAAGCATAAGAAGAAGGGCAAGGCCAAATCTTCAAAGGGTTATGGGAAACCTAAGGACAAATCCCAAGATGTATGTCTCCAGTGCGGCAAGCGGGGTCACTGGAAGCGTGACTGCCGCGAGTACCAGGCACACATGAAGGAAATCAAAGCGGGCAAGGCACCGACTTCAGGTATGTTTGTTATAGAAATAAACATGTCTACTACTAGTTTTAAAAATTGGATTTTTGATTCTGGTTGTGGAACCCATATATGTACTGATGCACAGGATCTGCAGATTAGCAGGAGACTGGCCTCATGAGAGATTGACCTCCACGTTGAAAATGGGACACGGGTCACCATTTTGGCCGTTGGCACTTTTGTTTTGGAACTGCCCTCGGGGCATGTACTTAAACTATCAGACTGTTATTTTGTACCTAGTTTGACTAGGAATATTATTTCTTTATCTATGTTAACCCAATGTGGGTATACTTTTGTATTTAGAAACACTGGGTGTTTTATGTATAAAAATGATATGGAAATTTGCACTGCTGATGTAAATAATTGTCTTTATATTTTGAATATGAATCAATTCAAACATATAATGTAACAAATAAAAGGCTTAAAGTAAGTAACAAATATGAAACTTACATGTGGCATTGTCGTCTGTGACACATAAACAAGACACGTATATCCACAGTTTCGAAGAGTGGGTACTTGGACGGATTTGATCCAAATTCATCTGACGTCTGCGAATCTTGTTTATTAGGCAAGATGCCTAAATCACCTTTTAGTGGAAAGGGTGCACGTGCCACTGAACTGTTAGCCCTTGTTCATAGTGACATTTGTGGGCCCGTGTCTAGCCAGGCTAGAGGTGGATATGAATACTTCGTAACCTTTACGGATGATGCATCGCGTTATGGTTATGTGTATCTTATGAGACACAAGTCGGAAACCTTTGAGAAATTCAAAGAGTTTCGACACGAAGTAGAAAAATAGACTGGCAAAAGTATTAAGACGTTACGGTCGAACCGTGGTAGCGAATACTTAAGCAATGAGTTTCTTGATTACTTGAAAGAATATGGTATTCTTTCACAGTGGACTCCTCCCGGAACACCGTAATTAAATGGTGTGTCCGAACGGAGAAAACGAACTTTGTTAGACATGGTAAGGTCTATTGACTGATGCTTACACACATGCGTATAACGCAAGCGCACGTATCGTTCAAGTAGTATAAAAAGTATCGATCCCACGAGGACTTAATACCTAATCTATTAATTTTATGAGATCAAATGATTACTAGTATCTAACAGGTTGATTGATTGATTTGAAATGGTGATGATTCTAAATTTAAAAATAAGTAAATAAAATTACACGAAGGTCGGTTTAAGAAAATTAAATATTAAAAACTATCTAGGGTTATGAATCTTTCTAATATCTTTTAAAAGATGAAGTGGTTATTTCATGTTTGTGTAATAAATCGGTTTACTAACCTGGAACACTAAATTATGCGAAAGCCTCTGTCGATGGTCAGACGCAAATACCCAGTTTAACCCAATTGAACCATATGTCTATGTCAACCAAATTATCTGGATTCATTAAGTTTAAGTTCCAATTATGGTTACCCCCGCCCGACAGGTATATGTCTATCCTGTAAGGAAATCAATTAAAGGGTTATCTATCCTCAATGAAGATCGTGGGATATTAAGTCTAAGGTTGAAACCTAAAATTCCTTTGTCAAGTTTATTTTAGATTTACCAGATCAATCTTATTAGTGGCCATTTAACAAGACGCATTAAGTTTAAGACTTAATAAGTAAACCTTCAAATTACCCAAACTATAAAATTACCCCTTATAAACTGGTGATATTAAAAGTCATCACAACCCCAGATAACTAATTTAGTTACAACACATAACTAGGGCTAGTAAAAACTTGAAAGTAAAAGACATAAAGTAAAAATGATGAAAAGTAATTGCGGTAAAGTAAAAGCTGAAAAGTAAATTACAATAAAATAAAATGCTAAGGTAAAAAGATCAACTTTTACTATTTACTATTTAGATATCTCCCTTAATATAATATATTAACTTGTGATTATTTTACCAACCAGCCATATAGGCGGTAACCTAATTAAGTCAAATTAAGTTCAACCAGCCATAAAGGCGGAACCAAAATAAACTTGCCATATAGGTGGTAAGAAAAATTAATTACCAACCGACCAATCTGGCGGTATCCTTAATTAGTCAGGTTTAAACCAGATTAAAATGAATTACCAACCGATCAATTTGGCAGTATCCTTTTTAAGTCAAATTTTAAATAGTGAATATATTATATTTAAGGGAGATTAATCTAAATAACAATAGTAAAAGAATTACCTTTCACCCTAGCAGGGGGAAGTTACCTCCTCATTGTTGAATAGTAAAAACTGTAAAAGTAAAAAAGTAAATTATTATTATTACAGAACGTAATTAAAATTTATTAAAAAATTGAAATTAAAAAGAAACTAGATAGAAAAATCTCTATTTACATCAGAGAAATTAGAGAGGAAGGTACATCTGAAAATGAAATTTCGAGCTCTATTTATAGGCCCCAATAAGGTCCCCGCATCGCGACGCCAAGTTCCTTCTCGAGTCGCGACGCGATGAAGTGTCTTCACGTGATTGGCCGGTTCCAATTCTTATCTGCTGACGTGGCGATTGCGGATAATTTGATTCTATAATTGCGCTGATGTGGCGACACGTGGTGAAAGGGATTGTTGGCACCATAAGATTGTGCCACGTGGCATGCTCTGATTGGTTAATGATGACATGGCGATGACGTGGAACTTTGACTCGGTCAACTGGTGATGTGGATGATGACATGGTAGACACATGGAATGACACGTGGCGATGCGACTGTCGGCAACGGAGGATGATGACACGTGGCACGGCGCACGCTAGCAGATCGGGCTGTGATGGTGACACGTGGCACAACGCATGTTAGCAAAGTCAAACTTCTCAGATTCTGACTTGTGGACCCGACGCACGTTAGCATGGATCGACGCATGTTAGGCGTCGCGACGCCAAAAGCTTGTGCGTCGCGACGCGCGAAATGATCATTTTGCCATTTTTCGTCCTTTTTCACTATTTTGGCCCCAAATCACCTCCAGAATGTCCTGAAACTTTATTTATCTACATAATAACACAAAACACATCAAAATATTCACAAAACTAAAGAAACTATTTAAAATATTAGGTTAAATGAGTGGGAAATAATGATATAATTATCACTTATTACACCCCCAAACCTAACATTTTGCTAGTCCTCGAGCAAAATATAGATAAAATAACATAAACATCTTTAAAATAAAATTTAACTAAGCCACTTTCGTAGGGATCACGGTTCCATTTAGTGTATGCAACAAGCCTTTAAACCCCTATGTGTCCCTAATGGACGAGTTGTAGTCTCATGAGGGTTTACAACAATGATACCCACAAACATTTTACAAAAGTAAAAAGGTAGTAAAACTAATGCACCCAAAAGCAAAAAAAAATAACAAGACAAAATAGAATAAAGAAGTTGGACAAGCAGTTTGCTCGATTCCTGGAGGTGTTCAAAAAGCTTCACATCAATATCCCATTTGCAGAAGCCTTGGAAGAAATGCCCAGTTATGTCAAATTCATGAAAGACATTCTTTCATGAAAATGGAGATTGGGAGACTACGAAACAGTAGCATTAACGGAAGAATGCAGCGCCATTATTCAGAGGAAACTTCCCCGAAAGTTGAAAGATCCTGGCAGTTTCACAGTTCCATGTACCATTGGAGAACATTGTATCGGTAAGGCTTTATGTGATTTAGGAGCCAGTGTTAACTTGATGCCTTTTCCTATTTACAGGAAACTGCTGATTGGAGAAGCAATGCCTACCTCAGTTTCATTGCAACTTGCTGACCGAACACTCGCATTTCCAATAGGTGTTGTTGATGATGTTCTGGTCAATGTAGACAAACTAATTCTCCCAGCTGATTTCATCATCCTTGATATCGAAGAAGACAAAGAAATACCTATCATTCTTGGGAGACCATTCTTGGCTACAAGTAAAACTGTGATTGATGTGCAAAAAGGAGAACTGACCATGAAAGTGCAGGACCAAGAAGTGACCTTTAATGTTTTCAAAGCCATTAAATTCCCGAGTGATGAAAAGGAAGAATAATGCTTCAGAGTTGATGTTGTTGATAATATCGTTCAAAATACTGAGCCAACTCCCACAGATACACTTGAAGTTTGCATCACCAATATGACTGACAACGAGCTAGATGCTGAAATCCTGGAATGTATCAACTACCTTGACAAACCATTCCGATTCAAAGCAACACCACCAGTTGAAAGTTTGGAACTACCAAAGAAAGATCGAATCAAGCCCTCGATTGAAGAACCACCACAGTTGGAGCTGAAGTTACTTCCGAGTCATCTCAGGTATGCATTTCTTGGAAACTCTTCTGAATTACCTGTTATTATTTCTTCTTCACTAACATTGGAGCAGGAAGAAAAGTTACTGAGAGTGTTACGAGAGCACAAGAAATCCATTGGCTGGACTATAGCAGACATTCGAGGCATTAGTCCATCATTTTGCATGCACAAGATCCTGATGAATGATGAGTACAAACCCACAGTGAAACATCAACGGAGACTCAATCCAATCATGAAGGAAGTCGTAAAGAAAGAAATCATCAAATGGTTAGATGCTGGCATCATTTACCCCATCTCAGACAGCAGTTGGGTGAGTCATATGCAGTGTGTACCAAAGAAATGAGGAATTACTATGATTACCAATGAAAAGAATGAGATAATCCCAATAAGAACAGTGACTGGATGGAGAGTATGCATGGACTACAGGAAACTGAACAAAGCCACGAGAAAGGACCATTTTCCGCTACCATTTATTGGCCAGATGTTAGACAGACTGGCAGGACATGAGTTCTATTACTTTCTGGACGGATATTCAGGGTACAATCAGATTGCCATCGTACCAGAAAACCAGGAGAAAACTACATTTACATGTCCCTATGGTACTTTTGCTTTCTGCATGATGCCATTTGGATTATGTAATGCTCCTGCTACATTTCAGCGTTGCATGGGGCCATCTTCTCAGACATGCTGGAGCAGAGTATGGAGGTTTTTATGTATGACTTTTCTGTGTTTGGAGATTCTTTTGACCATTGTTTGCAAAATTTGGAACATGTGTTACAAAGGTGCGAAGATGCAAACCTGGTACTCAACTGGGAGAATTGCCACTTCATGGTGCAAGAAGGCATTGTTCTTGGACATCGGATCTAACAAAAGGGGATTGAGGTAGACAAAGCAAAGATAGAGACAATTGAAAAACTACCTCCACCAACATCAGTAAAAGGTATTCGAAGTTTTCTTGGACATGCAGGTTTTTATAGGAGATTTATCAAAGACTTTTCCAAAATTGCAAAACCTCTGTGCAATCTTGTGGAGAAAGATGTGCCTTTCAACTTCACCAAAGAATGCCAGGAAGCTTTTGAGATCTTAAAACAGAAGCTGGTCTCTGCCCCCATCATTGTAGCACCAGACTGGACCCTTCCATTTGAAGTGTTGTGCGATGCTAGTGATTTCGCTGTAGGTGAAGTTTTGGGACAACGTAAAGCAAATATTTTCCACACCATTTATTATTCCAGCAGAACTCTGAAGGAAGCTCAACTCAACTACACAACCACCGAAAAGGAGTTGCTCGCAGTTGTGTACGCTTTTGACAAATTCCGCTCTTATCTGTTGGGTCCCAAAGTGGTGGTCTACACAGATCATTCAGCAATCAAATATCTGATCACGAAGAAAGATGCCAAACCCTTATTGATCCGTTGGATACTTCTTCTGCAAGAATTTGACGTGGAGATCAGAGACAGGAAGGAACAGAGAATCAGGTGGCAGATCATCTATCGAGGCTCGAGAATGGAGAAACAGCTGACAAAGATCTTTCAATCAAAAAAACTTTTCCAGATGAACAGCTGTTTGCCATGAAACAACAGGAAGTCCCTTGGTATGCTGACTATGTCAACTACATTGTGTCAGGAAAATGGCCGTTGGAATGGACAACTCAGCAACGGAAGAAGTTCTTCAAAGAAGTCAAGCATTATGTCTGGGATTAACCGTACCTGTTCAAATGATGTGCTGATCAATTATTGAGACGGTGTGTTCCACAGGAGGAAATCAACAGTGTTTTGCAGCACTCTCATCATCACCATATGGCGGACACTTCAGCGGAAACAAAACTGCAGCTAAAGTCCTACAATAAGGTTTGTTCTGGCCCACTCTTTTTAAAGATGTTTATCTTTTTGCTTTTCAATATGACAGGTGCCAGAGAATGGGAAATATTTCCAGGAGAAACGAATGACCGTTGTAAACATTTCTAGAGTGGAAATATTCGATGTATGGGGTGGTATTTTCATGGGACCCTTTGTTCCATCATTCGGAAACCTGTACATCCTGGTTGATGTAGATTACGTCTCCAAATGGGTCGAAGCAATTTCACTGCCATACAATGATTCAAAAGTCATGATCAAATTCCTGAAAAAAAATATTTTCACTCGGTTCGAAACACCTCATGCAATCATCAGTGATGGTGGCTCTTATTTCTGCAACAAATACTTCGATGCACTCCTATCCAAATATGGAGTTACTCACAAGGTTCCCACAGCTTACCATCCACAGTCAAATGGACAGGTTGAGGTTTCAAACAGGGAAATCAAAAGAATCCTAGAAAGAACCGTTGGATCAACAAGGAGGGACTGGTCAACAAAACTAGATGATGCATTATGGGCCTACCGGACAGCTTACAAGACACCCATTGGTTGTCTCCATATCGATTGGTGTTTGGGAAAGCGTGCCATCTACCAGTTGAGCTTGAGCACAAGGCGTACTGGGCACTGAGAAGAAGTTGAATTTTGATTCACAAGCTGCATGAGAGAAAAGACTTCACTGACTTAACGAATTGGAGGAATTTCGCCTACGGGCTTATGAGAATGCCAGATTATACAAAGAAAAGACAAAGAAATGGCATGACCAAAAAATAGTGCAAAGACAGTTGGAACCAAGGTAGCAGGTGTTGCTTTACAACTCAAGGTTGAAAGTTTTCCCTGGAAAATTGAAATCTAGGTGGTCAGGTCCATTTGTGATCACTCAGGTTTACCTTATGGAGCTGTTGAGTTACTGGATCCTAACACCAACAACACATTCAAAGTTAATAGTCAGCGTGTCAAGCACTACTGGGGAGAATCGTTTGAGCGACAAAAAGAAAGTGTCACACTTTCAGATCCAACATAACGTTCCGGTAGTCACATCTAGTTGACGACTTAAAACTTAGCGCTCGCAGGGAGGCAACCCATGCAATTTTTGTATATATTGTGATTTGGTGTGATTTAATTTTGTGTGTCTAGTTTTTGCAGATTAAGACATTTCAAGATGGAAGAAGGTCTTGCAAATCTTTACAAGCAATTTCCTTCTCTCCCTCAAAAATCTTTGATGAAAGTCTACAAAGCTCGCTTGGAATGGATGAGGTTACTGACAATTCATGGTGTTCCTAATGACATTCGTTGGGTAATTGATGCATGAGTCCGATTGGCAGGTGAGTCTTCTGACTCTTTTATTAAAAATATGCCTGGTTTTGGAAGAAGCACCTACTCAAAAAACCATAGAGCTAAACAAATGGGTGTTTGTTATAAATGTGCACGTTGGAATTGCAATACTCGTTGTCGTTCTTTAGGAATGGTGTCTGATAATCGCGAAGACAAAATTAAATTCATTAGGGATGGCTTGAGTAAGGAGTCTTTAAATGATATATCTTCGACTCTTGAGACGCATCCCAGTGGATATGTTCACATAGCCTTTCGTAAATTACATACACAATTTCAAAAAGAAAGACAATTGTTAAGTCTTGGGAATCTGACTCAAAAAGACCCTGTTTGGCAATTTATATGAAAATTGGATGGGAAGCTTGTCCCTGACGCATAGACATCAATCAAACTGTAAATTCTTGTACATATTATATCTCTTTGTCTTTTCATAATCATTATGATTTGTTTTGTTGTTTTATTTTCTCCTATAGGATCCAGACCTTTTTGACTATCACGATTTGTTTAACTAATAATTATCATTTGGCAGGTACTAGTGCTATTATTTTACTCACCCTTTTCAGGTGTTATAAATTCAACTCATCATTGCACTTTTGAAGACATCCAGAGTAAGACATGGAAGCCACTTCAAGAAGACTAGTTGAAAACATCTGTGTGTTTTGTGGTAGTAGTGTTGGAACTAAACCACAATACGTAGAAGCAGCACAGGAATTGGGTCGAGTCTTAGTTGCAAGGAATATGCACTTAATATATGGCGGAGGAAATCTTGGACTTATGGGGATCGTTTCAAAGGCGGTACAGGAAGGAGGCAGTCATGTTTTGGGAATCATTCCAAAACCCTTGGCAGAGGCAAATCTTATTGAACCATCAAACGGAGAGGAACTGATCATGCCAGGTATGTCTGAACGATTGGTAGAAATGATTAACCGTGCTGATGCTTTTATTGCTTTGCCAGGTGGCTTGGGTATATTGGAGGAAATTTTTATTGTGTTATCTTGGGCGAACCGGAACATACACCAGAAACCAATTGGACTGCTCAACGTTGATGGATTTTATGATTTTCTTTGTGTGTTTCTTGATGATGCTCGAAGAAATGGGTTCGTGTCAAAACCTTTAAAAGAACTCCTTTTACTGCCAGAACTGCTCCGGATCTAATAGACTAACTCATAGCCTATGAACCACGAGTTGACCCTATCCTTTCAAAGATAAATTTGTCCGAGGACGATCGTTGTAAGAGGCGTCGGATTAATCTGGATCTTAACCTTTAATTTCCTGTATATTTTCAGCTAACTAGGTACGACCTTTTTAACTCTCCTTTTTAACTCTCCTTATAACACAATTTCAAAAAGAAAGACAATTTAGGTTTGGGGGAGGGAATTAGTTGATCAGTACCTTGTTTTTAGTTTGTGTGTTGTTTTTATTTTTAGTCCAAAATTTTTCGAAAAATTAAAAAAAAAAAATTTCAAAATTTTCAAAAATTACAAAAATCTTTTGTGTTTTTGTGTTTTTATTTTGACTAAAAATGTGAAATTGGTAAGAGATAGCTGAGTAAGGAGTTTTCACTCCGAGACGTATCTCAAACCTTTTTTGAAACAAGTTAATTTTTGTTTATTTCCTTTTGAATTATTTAATTTGTGAATTCTCCATAATACTGACTAAAATGGATCTTCATATGCTCAATTGGCAGGTATTATCAACATACATGGAAACATACGGACATGAGCTAAAATGAAAAGTTTGTAATATTCAATGCTCTAGTTTAATTGGAGGAAGCATCTCAAATGTGATGGAGTAAAAAAAATTAATAAAAATCTGAGATCCGAGTTATTAAGTCTGTAAAAGTGTTTTAACACCTAGTGCCCTAAAACCAACTGGTTTGGGAGTCACTGGCCCAAAGCTCGCTACATGGATCAAAGATTCTGCAAAAATATATATATCTAAAGTCTGAGTAATTAAGTCCGTAGGGTTATCTTAACACCTGGTGCCCTAAAGCCAACTGGTTTGGGGCCACCGACCCAACACTCGCTACATAGATGGAAGATATTGTATTAATAAAAAATTATAGAAAAATCAAAGAAAAAATCAAACAGAAAAATAAGTAAAATTATTCCATCGCTGCAAAAATGAGTGAATTCTGATAAAACTTTAGGACAAAAATATTACTCTCTTATCAACTGCACTATGACTGTTGTGTGGTAAAATTGAGTTGTTTAATATGATGTTGGTTGTGTATATGAAGAATGACAAATATAATCGGAGAATTTACTTATTCAGTCATTTAGAAAGAAACAAAACAACTAGTAACTTGAAGTAGAAGTTTCACCTGATTAGTCACTAACTTCTTTATATCTCTTTCTCTTGTCTTTTTGCTTTTGTGTGCATTAGTTTTACTACATTTTTACTTTTGTAAAATGTTTGTGGGTATCATTGCTGTAAACCCTCACGAGACTACACTCGTCCACTAGGGACACTAGGGGTTTAAAGGCTTGTTGCATATGCTAAATGCAACCGTGATCCCTATGAAAGTGGCTTAGTTAATTATTTATGTTATTTTACTCTATGTTTTGCTTGAGGACTAGCAAAATGTTAGGTTTGGGGGTGTGATGAGTGATATTTCTATTTCTACTATTTCCCACTCATTTAACAAAATATTTTGTATAGTTTCTTGAGTTTTGTGAATATTTTGATGTGTTTTGTGTTTTTTGTAGATAAATAAAGTTTCAGGACATTCTGGAGGTGATTTAGACCAAAACATTGAAAATTGGGAAAAGGGCATTTGGTAATTTGGGCGCGTCGTGACACGCAAGCCCTTGGCGTCGCGACGCCTAACGTGCACCAGAGCTGCTAACGTGCGCCGGGTCAACGGGTCAGAATTTGAGAAGTTTGACTTTGCTAACGTGCGCCGTGCCACGTGTCATCATTCTACGGTGCCGACAATTACTATTTCCACGTGTGCCCCGTGTCATCCTACGTGTCGCCACTTCATCCGGTCAACGAGTCAACTCTGCCACGTGCCTTGCCACATCATTATCCACGTCAGCAGGTCAACCGAGTCAACATGCCATGTCATCATCAGCCAATCACAGTGTGACACGTGTCGCAATCCTACGGTGCCGATAATTGATCTCAGTCGCCTTGCCACGTCATCGCCACGTCAGCATAATAATTGAGCTCTTAGCCGCCTCACCATGTGTCGCCTTATCTTCTTATCTGATTGCCACGTGTCAAAGCCTTAGCAAGCCACGCCAAAAGAAGCTAGCGTCGCGACGCCAAAGCCCTTGGCGTCGCGACGCTGGAAGCCTACCGGGGTGTATAATTGAGCTCGAGATTTCAGTTTTTGATGCACCACTCTCTCTCATCTCTTTGATGTAAAGAAGAGTTTTCTCTCTCTAGTTTCTTTTAATTTTTAGTTTTTAGTTTTGTAAAAATTTTAATTACGTTCTGTAATAATAGTAATTTACTTTCTTACTTTTTACAGTTTTTACTATTCACCATGAGGAGGTAACTTCCCCAGCTAGGGTGAAAGGTAATTCTTTTACTATTGCTAGTTAGATTAATCTCCCTTAAAAATAATATTCACTATTTAAAATTTGACTTAAAAAGGATACCGCTATATTGGTCGGTTGTAATTTAATTTTAATCTGGGTTAAACCTGACTAATCAAGGATACCGCCAGCATATTGGTCGGTTGGTAATTTAATTTTGGTTCCGCCTTTATGGCTGGTTTATGGACAATATTACCGCCTTAATGGCTGGTTGGACTTAATTTGACTTAATCAGGATACCGCCAGATTGGTCTGTTGGTAATATTATCACAAGTTTATATATTATTTTATGGAGATATCTAAATTAGTAGTAGTAAAAGTAATTCATTTTACCTTAGCATTTTATTTTATTGTAATTTACTTTTCAGTATTTACTTTACCGTATTTTTACTTCAAGTCTTTTATTTTCAAGTTTTTACCAGCCCTAGTTATGTGTTGTAACTAAATAAGTTATCTGGGGTTGTGATGATTTTTAATATTACCAATTTATAAGGGGTTAGATTATAGTTTGGGTATTATAAAGATTTATTTATTGAGTCTTAATCTTAATGACTTTTATTAACTGGCCACTAATAAAATTGACTAGGTAAACTTAAAATGAACTAGACATAGGGATTTTAAGTTTAAGACCTTAGACTCAATAGCCCACGATCTTCCTTGAGGATAGAATACCCTTTAATAGATTTCCTTACAAGATAGGAATATACCTGTTGGGCGGGGGTAGCCTTAATTGGAACTTAATCTTAATGAATCCAGATAGTTTGGTTGACATAGACATATGGTTCAATTGGGTTAAACTGGGTATTTGTATCTGACCATCGACAGAGGCTTACACATAATTTAGTGTTCCAGGTTAATAAATCAATATATTACCCAACTTTAAGATAACCACTTCATCTTTAAAATGATATTAAAAGAAATCACAACCCTAGATAGTTTTTAATATTGAATTTTCTTAAAACCTACTTTCGAACAATTTTATTTACTTGTTTTTAAATTTAGAATCGTCACCATTTCAAATCAATGAAACAACCTGTTAGATACTAGTAATCATTTGACCTCATAAAATTAATAGATTAGATATTAAGTCCTCGTGGGATCGATATTTTTATACTACTTGAACGATACGTGCGCTTGCGTTATACGTGTGTGTCTACGCCGGTCACCATGCTGCGTGAGGCAGAGAAGGAACTTCTTAATGGCAAGAAGCACGAGGCGCACTTTTCTTCTACATCTCGGACTCCGAGGGCTGGGCCCAAGGCGACTAGAGGTGTTAAGAAGAAGAAGCATAATAAGGGCAAGGGCAAAGCGTCAAAGGCATCTGGGAAGCCAAAGTACAAGTCTCAGGATGTATGCCTCCAGTGCGGCAAGTGGGGTCACTAGAAGTGTGACTGCCGCGAGTACAAGGTGCTCCAGAAGGAGATAAAGGCGGGCAAGGCACCGGCCTCAGGAATCTTTGTTATAGAAATAAACATGACTACTTCTAGTTTTAAAAATTCGATTTTTGATTCTGGTTGTGGTACTCATATTTGTACTGATGTGCAGGATCTGCGGATTAGCAGGAAACAGGCGTTATGAGAGATTGACGTCCGTGTTGGAAATGAGACTCCAGTTGCCGTTTTGGCCGTTGGCAGTTTTGTTTTAGAACCGCCCTCGGGCCATGTACTTGAACATATAAACTGTTATTTTGTACCTAGTTTGACTAGGAATATAATTTCTGTATCTATGTTAACCCAATGTGGGTACACTTTTATATTTAGAAACACTGGGTGTTTTATGTATAAAAACGATATAGAAATTTGCACAGCTGATGCAAATAATGGTCTTTATATTTTGAATATAAATCAATCTCAAAATGTAACAAACAAAAGGCTTAAAGTAAGTCATAAAGATGAAACTTATATGTGGCATTGTCGTCTGGGACACATAAACAAGACTCGCATATCCACACTTTCAAAGAGTGGGTACTTGGACGGATATGATCCAAATTCATATGACGTCTGCGAATCTTGCTTATTAGGCAAAATGCCTAAATCACATTTTAGCGGTAAAGGTGTACGTGCCACCGAACTGTTAGCCCTTGTTTATAGTGACGTTTGTGGGCCCATGTCTAGCCAGGCTAGAGGTGGATATGAATACTTCGTAACCTTTACGGATGATGCATCACGTTATGGTTATGTGTATCTTATGAGACACAAGTCGAAAACTTTTGAGAAATTCAAAGAGTTTCGACACGAATTTGAAAAACAGACCGGTAAAAGTATTAAGACATTACGGTCGACCGTGGTGGCGAATACTTAAGCAATGATTTTCTTGACTACATGAAAGAATATGGTATTCTTTCACAGTGGACTCCTCCCGGAACACTGCAATTAAACGGTGAGTCTGAACGGAGAAACTGAACCCTGTTAGACATGGTAAGGTCTATGATGAGTCGCACTGAGCTACCTATTTCCTTCTGGGGATATGCATTGAACAGTACAATACTTATTTTGAATAAGGTTCCATCAAAGTTTGTTCAACAGACTCCATATAAAATATGGACAGGAAAGAAACCAGGTTCTCATTCCTGAAGATTTGGGGTTGCTGGGCATACGTCAAACGTTTGGAAGGTACCAAACTAGGACCCAAATCGGATAAATGCCTATTTGTAGGATATCCTAGGTAAACCAAAGGATATTACTTCTATCACCCACGAAGAGAACAAAGTTTTTGTTGCTCTACATGCGGTTTTCCTTAAGAAGGAATTCCTAAATGCAGTGATAAGTGGGAGGAAAGTAGAACTCGATTAAAATCGGAGTGATACAGTTCCTGGCATAGAATCCTCAACGGAATATGAATAGTTCATCAGGGATGAAGCTGTACCACAATCTTCGATTACACAAGGACCACGTAGGTCGGAGAGAGTCAGAAAACAACCTGAGAGGTATAGGTTTCTGATCTCACCTCATGTGGATATCAATCTCATTGAGGAAGATGAGCCGGCTACATATTAGGAAGCGATACAAGGTATCAACTCCGGTTCTGGCAAGATGCCATGAAGTCCGAAATGGATTCCATGTACACCAACCAAGTTTGGACATTGGTTGATGCACTAAAGGCGTAAAGCCTATTGGATGAAAATGGGTCTTCAAGAAGAAGACCGACATGGATGGCAACATAGAAACGTACAAAGCTAGGCTTGTAGCGAAAGGGTATCGTCAACGACATGGTGTCGATTACGATGAAACTTTCTCACATGTTGCCATGATTAAATCCATTCATATAATGCTTGCAATTGCTGCATATTTCGATTACGAGATATGGCAGATGAACGTCAAAAATGCTTTCCTTAACGGAAACTTGTTGGAGGATGTTTATATGGAACATCTTGACGGTTTTGTCGTGCCTAAACATGCAAACAAGGTTTACAAGTTAAATCGGTCAATTTATGGACTGAAGCAAGCGTCGCGTTCTTGGAACCAACACTTTGATGAGATCATAAAAGAATATGATTTCATTCAAAGTGAGGATGATCCTTGTGTATATAAGAAGGTTAGTGGGAGCGCACTGACTTTCATTGTCCTTTATGTTGACGATGTATTGCTTATAGGCAATGACATTCCCATGTTAACGTCGGTGAAAGCTTGGCTTTCATTGAAATTCTCCATGAAAGATATGGTAGAAGCAGCCTTTATTATGGGAATAAAGATCTACCGGGATAGATCTAGAAAGCTACTTGGACTCTCCTAGAGCACGTACATTGACAAAGTGTTGAAGAGATTCAACATGGATCAGTCCAAGAGGGGACTGTTGCCAGTGTCACATGGCGTCACTCTATCTAAGGACATGTGTCCTAAAATTGAAGATGAGAGAGACAACATGAGTTGGATACCGTTCACCTCGGCAGTCGGATCGATCATGTATGCCATGATATGTACACGACCTGATATCTTCTATGCTTTGAGCATGTGTAGTCGCTATCAGGCCGATCCAGGTGAAGGTTACTGGATTGCGGTTAAGAATATCCTTAAGTATCTTAGAGGAACTAAGGATGCTTTCTTAATATATGGAGATGGAGAACTTGAGGTAACTGGGTATACCGATGCAGGTTTCCGAACCGACAAAGACGACTTCAAGTCGTAATCCGGGTACGTATTTTGTTTGAACACGGAGCAGTAAGCTGGAAATCTTCCAAGTAAGAGACTGTTGCTGATTCACAACTGAAGCGGAGTATATCGCTGCAGCTGAAGCAGCAAAGGAGGCAGTTTGGATCCGAAAATTCCTAATTGGATTAGGAGTAGTTCTGTTAGCAGCTGAGCATGTTCCATTGTATTGTGACAATAACAGGGCTATAGCGCAGGTTAAGGAACCGTGGTCTCATCATCAATCCAAGCATGTTCTTCGTCGTTTCCATCTGATTCCTGAGATCATACATCATGGAGATGTGAAGATAGAGAAGGTAGCATCAGAGGACAACATTGCAGATCCGCTGACGAAAGTAATACCTCAGTAAATGTTTGAGCGACATGTACATAGTTCAGGTATTAGATGCTTGAGTGACTGGCTATAGGCCAAGTGGGAGATTGTTAGACAGTTATGACCCATAGCGTCACTATTTGTAAAAGACATTGTGTTTTTGTACAAATTAATTATGTAGCAATGGAAATTGCCTTTTATCATTTCGTAATTAGATTACTTAAATGTGTGAATGATGAAGTCCTTATGATTAGTTCCGGATTGAGATGATATGAGACAGTATCAATCCACGATGGTTTAATCATTAAATATCCCTAGTCGTAGTATTATCGAGACTAGACATCGATAATGCGGAATAAACTAGTATCGTACTTGTGCGTGTTATGGAAGCGTAACAGCATAGTTCTCATATATTTAAGTATTGGATACTTATGCAAGTGTGGTAGGAGGTTGTGTTTTACCGATGGTATGGAAAACAGCTTCGCTCTGGATAGACCCCACGGAATCCCATTGGTGGTATGACTATGTGTCTATGGGAGCTCGTATCAGGGTAGGTGTATTTGGTCTTAACCTGAGACTTGCATCGCTAGTACTTGCGACAATCAATACGCTTTAGTTTTGGTCGTCCAGGACTTTAACAGGTTCTATGTACGCCTCTTCTGGGTTTATTGAGAATCGTAGAGTATTGGATGTGATGTCAAGACGGAAGTATCACTTCAGTCATATGGAGATGATGGTCACGCAGGGATACAAAAATGGTTCTCTAAAAGGTTGCAACTTTCAGGATAATATTACTAGGTCATGATTATCCGATAATAAAGAGACTAGTTGCATGTGATCCGATATATGCTTCGTACGGGGCAAACATTATTCTGTTGGAGTTTGCTAAGGTCCCAAAGATCAATAAACAAGCATGAAACATAAGTGAATACAACGAGGGAGTAGCGGAATACTCACATCGAGCGGTTGACCAACGCGATAGGCAACAAAACTCAACTTTCTACCTCTTGGACTACTCGGAAGTGGCTGTTTGTGCAATCCTTAAATTCAGCCATTGGAGGTCATTGAACAAGCTCCAAGCTTCGTCAAATGATTCCCAGCTCATGGGTGGACTTCCCTATCACCTTCGCATGACTTCGTAGTGTGCTAGTACTCAAAATTTTTCCATAAAAACCATCACACTTGCTTCCCATTTCTCCTTGGCTCACGGCAGTTCACTGCCAAAACTAGTGAAGAAATTGCCAGTCCATGGGCGTGTAGATGAAGAGAGAAAGAGAGAGAGAGAGTGAAAATGTGTAAAGTGATTATTGATTTCTTAAAACAATTCAACATATAGCAAAAGTTAAAATAATAGTATATGTCTATCAAGCTTTCAAAAAGCTTTCAACCACTTCCATCAGTTGTCAAGTCACATCACTCAAAGTGAAAAGTGATTTGACGCTTGATGTGACTAATGATTTGACGCTTGATTTGACTAATGATTTGACGCTTGATTTGACTTGCGTGCCGCACTCAAATTCGAAATGTGAATGCACTCGTAAATAATCTCGGGCTCGGGTTCGCTAATTCTAAATTAACGAATTTTCCGTTGCGTCGTAATTAAATGATTACGCCAAGCGAAGTCACTATTCACGTCGCTAATGAATTAATTCTAAATTAACTCGTTCGCCCGAATTAAAATCTAATTTCATTCCGCGTCGAAATCCAATTTCGTTTAATATATCAAATATATTAATTTAGTGATTAATTCCAAATTAATCGTTTATCTCTTTTAAATGATATTTTATCCCAGATAAAATATCTCTGCAATTAATCCCAGATTAATTTTCTCTCTCATCTAATTAATCCTAGATTAATTAAAAGTGAGAGTCATACGTCATCGGTGAATCTTGGGAAGCGACCCAGGAGATCCCCGGATATGTTGGCAGTAAATTCAGTCGTCGGACTATCCGAACACGTAAGTACCTCGTCTACGTTTATACCGATTTACAAGACAAGGTTGGCTTCTAGCAAAACGACATGCCTACCCAATTCTCCAGAAATATCCTTACATTAATAAAGGATCTATATCAGACGTAGTATTCATAGTATTGAGTATTTCGATCCAGTATCGGATGATCACATGCAAGGCCTGGGGCTGGTACAATGTCTGCCCCGTACGAAGCATATATCGGATTACGAGCAACTAGTCTCTTTAATATCGGATAATCATGACCAAGTCATATTATCCCGACGGTTGCAACCTTTTTAGAGAACCAGTTCTGTATCCCTACGCGATCATCATCTCCATATGACTGGAGTGACACTTCCATCTTGACATCACACCCAACACACTAAGATTTTCAAAATACCCAGCATAGGCGTACATAGAACCTGTTAAAGCCCTGGACGACCGCAACCAAGGTATATTGATTGTCGCAAGTATTAGCGGTGCAAGTCTCAGGTTAAGACCAAATACAACTACCCTGATTTCGGACTTCTATAGACACATAGTCATACTACCAATGGAATTCCGAGGGGTCTATCCAGAGCGAAGCTGTTTCCCGTACCATCGGTAAAACACAACCTCCTATTACACTTGCATGAGTATCATATACCCAAATATATGAGAACTATGTCGTTGTGCCCTCACAACGTGTACAAGTGTAATGCTAGTCTTTTAAGTATTCATCGATGTCAAATCTCGATAATACTCTGACTAGGGATATGTAATGATTTATCCTTCTTGGACTGATATTGTCTCATATCATTCTCAATCCAGGAACAAATCATAAGGACCTCCTATCATTTATATATCTTGGTGATCTAATCACAAATGATAAGAGTGCAATCTCCTTTGTCACATAGTTAATTTGTACAACAACATCATGATCTGTACAAATAGTGACGCTATGGGTCATTATTGTCCAACAATCTCCCACTTGGCCTATAGCCAGTCACTCGAGTGTCTTACACCCGAACTATGTACGGTTGGCTAAAACTGCTGAGAAATGATTTTGTCAGCGGATTTGCTTGATTATCATCTGATGCAATTTATTCGATCATCATATCGCTACAATGTATGATCCGAATGAATCAGATGAATTTCGAAGTATGTATCTGGATCGTTGAGTAGACGATTAATTCTTTAGCCTGTGCTGCACCCTAGCTCAGCTACTAACAGAATAATATCTAATCTAATTAGATTTTTTATCGACCCAAATGGATTCTATTGTCGTCTCAGCTGCAGCAATAACCCGCATTTGTTGTTTATACGGTAACAGTATCTTGCTTGGAAGATTTCCAGCTCACTGTTCCCTTATTCAAACTGTATAGTACCATTTGCGACTTTTAGTCGTCTTTATCGGTTAGGAAACTTGCAGTAGTGATCCCAGTCACTTCAAGTTCTCATTCTTCATTGTTTAAGACAGCATCCTTAGATCTCTAAGATACTAACGGATGTTCTTAACATCAATCCAGTGACTTTCACGAGGATTGTCCTGATTGTGAATCCATATGCTCAAAGTGTATGAAACATCAGGTCGCGTACATTTTTCAATGTATGAGTTCTCGGAGAGTTTTCTCGAAAGTCAACCTTTCGCCGATTGTTATTATGGGAATATCATTTCCAAGAAATGACATATTATCATTATTTATAGGACAGCCACTGTCAGTGCGCTCCCACTAACCTCCTTATATACACAAGAATCATTTTCATTTTGAATTAAATCATAAACTAATATGATTACATCAAAACGATAATTTCAAGAACCTTATGCTTGCATCAATCCAAACATAGATCGAATAACTCGCAAACCTTGTTTGCTAGTTTTGGTACGACAAAACTGACAGGATGTTGTAAACATCTTCCAAAAGGTTTCCTTTGAAGGAAAGCGATTTTCCCGTTAAGCTGACATATTTCATACATGAAACATGCAGCTTTAGCAAGCATTATCCAAATGGATTTACCGTGGCAAGAGGTAAAATGTTGAATCGTAATCGACAAAATGTTGATAATGATACCCTTTCGCTAAAAGCCTAGCTTTATACGTTGGTATGTTGCCATCCATGTATGTCTTCCTTGAAGACTTATAAGTACCAATAGGCACAATGCCTTGCAATACATCAACTAGTATCCAAACTTGTTGATTTACATGGAATCCATTTCGGATTCATGACACTTTGTCATAATTAGGGAGTTGATACCTTGTAACACTTCCTCATACGTAGTCAGTTGGTATACCTCGATAAGATTGACATCTTTATAAGGTGAGATCAAAAACCCATACCCCAGGTTGTTTTCTGACTCTCATCGACATACGTGGTTCTTGTGTATTTGAAGATTACTGGTATAGTTCCATCATTGATGAACTATTTATGTCCCATTAAAGATTCGATGCCTGGAATAGTATCACTCTGATTTTCATCGAGTTTTACTATCCTCCCACTTACCACTGCATATCGGTATTCCTTTTAGGAAAAATCGCATGGTGAGCAACAATTAAATTGTTCTCATGAGAGTTGTATAAGTACTATACTTATGGTATCCCTAGGATAACCTACAATTGGCACTTATCCAATTTGGGTTTTAGTTTAGTATCATCCAAACATATGCCTAGCATACCCAAATATACAGGAATGTGAAACCCGGTTTCTTTCCTGTTCATATCTAATATGAAATCTGTCAAACAGATTTTATGGAACCTTATTCAAAATAAGTTCTACACTGTTTAAAGCTTATCCGTTGAAGGAAATGGTAGCTCAGAGCGATTCATGATTAACCTTATCATGTCCAACAAAATTCGGTTTATCCTTTCGGACACCTCGTCATATTGATGAGTGGTATTTATTGTAGGTTTCTATAATTAGTCCCAAAGAAAGTATAAGCCAAAGAAATACACATTATATACATGCAAAGCTTGAAGCATGGCGGAATCATACTTACAAAGCTTGTGACGAAAATGATGAAGAGAATCCTTGAGTCTTCAAGGTGGAAGTTTCG
This sequence comes from Zanthoxylum bungeanum, assembly GCA_019454045.1. Classification (NCBI taxonomy): domain Eukaryota; kingdom Viridiplantae; phylum Streptophyta; class Magnoliopsida; order Sapindales; family Rutaceae; genus Zanthoxylum; species Zanthoxylum bungeanum. The sequence goes on from SKCR01039757.1 coordinate 111,856, forward strand.
GCCAAGAGCAAGAGTGAGAGAAGCTTCAAGTCTTCTTGTATTCCAAGCTCCAAGGTTGTTTCCCTATCACCTCTTTGATCCTTCAATGTGCTAGCAAAAATGGAGAAGATGAAAACAATTTTCTGCCCTTGTTTGAAGCTCACGGCGTGAGCAAGGAGAAGAAGAGGAAGAGTGCCTTTTTCAATTTCTTTTTCACTTTTATTTTTTTTCAAAAACCGTGAGAAAGAAAAAGAAAAAGCAATGATGAGATATCATTTTCCAAAATGAATTTTTTTATTAAAAAACCCTTCAAAAATCGTGAAAGGTTTTCCCTCCAAAAAATCCATTAAATGGCCTCACCTACTTACATTGATAATAGAGACAATGTATCATCCCATAAAGGTGACTAGATACATCCATCAACTAGTCGTGTCAAGTAATGAGACTTCGCGATGTGATTTGCGGGTCCCACTCGTTTCAAAATACGAATGTGTCCGCAAACACTTTCGGGCTCAATTTCGCTAATTCCGAATTAACGAATTTCCGTCGCGACGAGAATTAAATAATTAGGCCTAGCGGAATTACTATTCAGATCGCTAACGAATTAATTCTAAATTAATTCGTTTGCCCGAATTAAAATCCTATTTTAATTCCGCGTCGAAATCTAATTTCGTTTAATATATCGAATATATTATTTTATCGATTAATTCCAAATAAATCATTCTCTCTCCTAATAAGGCATTTTATCCAAGATAAAGTTTCTCCGCAATTAATCCAAGATTAATAAAGTTCGAATCAAACATCATAGGTGAATCTTCAGGAAGCGACCCAAGAGATCTCCGGATATGTTGGCAGTAAATACGGTCGTTGGATAATCCAAACACGTACGTAACTCGTACTACGTTTTTACCGATTTACAAGACAATGTTGGATTCTAGCAAAGCGCCATGCCTACCCAATTCTCCAGAAATATTCTTACTGGAATATTAGATCTTTATCAAGCGTAGTTATACCGTAGTATCGGTACATCGATCCAGTATCGGACGATCACATGTTAGTGTTGTTCTATAATATGTCCCAAGGAAAGATTAAGCATATGAAATACAACAATGAATATATATTAAAAAGATGACGTATATGGCGGAATCATACTTACAATGCTTTAGTGATGAAGAAAATCAAACCAAAAGTGGAAGCTCCAAGGTTGATGATTTTCGGCCAAGGAAGACAAGAGGTGGAAAGCTCCAAGCTTTGTGTATTCCAAGCTCTTGATGGTTTCCCTATCACCTCTTTATGATCCCTTAAGGTGCTAGCCTTTGTTGTGATTTTTCAATGCACAACTTCTTCAAATCTTGCAATAAAATTGAAGAAATGGAGAGCAAAAAACTGCATGCAGTTTTCGGCAATTTGAGAGAGAAAGGTTGTGTTGTGTAATTAATTTTTGTTACCAAAAATCAATTTATATTTATGCCATAATATTTATTAATAATAATAAACTTATGACACAAATCATGCAATGCTTAGAGTGTCAAACACTCAAACTCCATGCATAACCATTGAGTGTATTGTACACTATCACCATGCAATGCATTAACCATTAAATAATGCATATAATGACATGTGTCATGTGGGCCCCACACGTTTCCAAATGAAAGTGGGCCCACGTGCACTCACGTGTTCGGGTTCGATATTTCCGAAATACCGAACTTACGTCGCGACGTTAAGTAAATCGATTTAAATAAATAATTGCGCCTAGCGAAATTATTATTTACGTCGCTAACGAATTAATTCTAAATTAACTCGTATGCCCGAATTAAAATCTAATTTTAATTTCGCGTCGAAATCGAATTTCGATTATTATATCGAATATAATATTTTATCGATTAATTCCAAATTAATCGTTCTCTCTCTAAATAAGGCACTTTATCCAAGATAAAGTTTCTCCGTAATTAATCCAAGATTAATTAAGTCCGAATCAATATCATAGGTGAATCTTCAGGAAGCGACCCAAGAGATCTCCGGATATGTTGGCAGTAGTAAATACGGTCGTCGGATAATCCGAACACGTATATACCTCGTACTACGTTCTTACCGATTCACAAGACAAGGTTGGCTTCTAGCAAAGAACCATGCCTACCCATTCTCCAGAAATATTCTTATAGGAATATAAGATCTATATCAAGCGTAGTATACCGTAAGTATTGCATACATCGATCCAGTATCGGACGATCACATGTTAGGCCTGGGGCTGGAGATGTGTCTGCCCCGTACGAAACATATATCGGACATCAAGCAACTAGTCTCTTTAAATCGG
>SKCR01039758.1:0-61121 GCA_019454045.1 Zanthoxylum bungeanum
TCATGTGCTGCTTCTATGTATTGGGTTTAGTACCAACAACTTCTACCACAAAACACACAGATATTTTCAACTCGTCTTCTTGAAGTGGCTTCCATGTTTTACTTTGGATGTCTTCAAAAGTGCAATGATGAGTTGAATTTATAATACCTGAAAAAGGTGAGTAAAATAAGCACTAGTACCTGCCAAATGACAATTATTAGTTAAACAGTAAAATAAATCGTGATAGTCAAAAAGGTCTGGATCCTGTCGGAGAAAATTAAAGAGAACAACAAAACAAATCACAATTATTAGGAAAAGACAAAGAGATATAATATGTACAAGAATTTACAACTTGATTGAAGTCTATGCGTCAGGGACAAGCTTCCCATCCAATTTTCTTATAAATTGGAAAACAGGATCTTTTTGAGTCAGATTCCCAAGACTTAACAATTGTCTTTCTTTTTGAAATTGTGTATGTAATTTGCGAAAGGCTATGTGAACATATCCACTGGGATGCGTCTCAAGAGTCGAAGATATATCATCTAAATACTCTTTACTCAAGCCATCCCTAATGAATTTAATTTTGTCTTCGCGATTATCAGACACCATTCCTAAAGAACGACAATGAGTATTGCAATTCCAACGTGCACATTTGTAACAAACACCCATTTGCTTAGCTCTACATTTATTTGCATAGGTGCTTCTTCCAAAACCAGGCAGATGTGAAATAAAAGAGTCAGAAGACTCACTTGCCAATCGGACTCGTGCTTCAATTACCCAACGAATGTCATTAGGAACATCGTGAATTGTTAGTAGTCTCATCTGTTCCAAGCGAGCTTTGTAAACTTTCATCAGAGATTTTTGAGGGAGAGAAGGAAATTGCTTGTGAAGATTTGCTAGAGCTTCTTCCATCCTGAAATGACTTAACCTTCAAAAACTAAACACACCAAATTAAATCACACCAAATCACAATATATACAAAAATTACAAGGGTTGCCTCCCTGCGAGCGCTAAGTTTAAAGTCGTCAGCTAGACGTGACTTCTTGAACGTTAGGCTGGATCTGAAAGTGTGACACTTCTTTTTGTCGCTCAAATGATTCTCCCTAGTAGTGTTTGACACGCTGATTGTTAACCTTGAATGTGTTGTTGGTATTGGGATCTAGTAACTCAACAGCTCCATATGGTAAAACCTGAGTGATCACAAAAGAACCTGACCACCTAGATTTCAACTTTCCAGGGAAAAGTTTCAACCTCAAGTTGTACAACAACACCTGCTGCCTTGGTTCCAACTATCTGTGCACTATTTTTGGTCATGCCATTTCTTGTCTTTTCTTTGTATAATCTGGCATTCTCATAAGCCTGTAGACGAAACTCCTCCAATTTGTTGAGTTGGTGAAGTCTTTTCTCTCCTGCAGCTTGTGAATCAAAATTCAACTTCTTCAGTGCCCAGTACGCCTTGTGCTCAAGCTCAACTGGCAGATGGACGCTTTCCCAAACACCAATCGATATGGGGACATACCAATGGGTGTCTTGTAAGATGTCCGGTAGGCCCATAATGCATCATCTAGTTTTGTTGACCAATCCCTTATTGTTGATCCAACGATTCTCTCTAATATTCTTTTGATATCTCTGTTTGAGACCTCAACCTGTCCATTTGAGTGTGGATGGTAAGCAGTGGAAAATTTGTGAGTAACTCCGTATTTGGATAGGAGTGCATCGAAGTATCTGTTGCAGAAATGTGACCCACCATCGCTGATGATTGCACGGGGTGTTCCGAACCGAGTGAAAATATTCTTTTTTAGGAATTTGATCACCACTTTTGAATCATTGTATGGCAATGCAATTGCTTCAACCCATTTGGAGACGTAGTCTACAGCAACCAGGATGTACATGGTTTTCGAATGATGGAACAAAGGGTCCCATGAAATCTATACCCCACATATCGAATATTTCCACTTCTAGAATGTTTTGCAACGGTCCTTCGTTTCTCCTCGAAATATTTCCCGTTCTCTGGCACCTGTCACATTGAAAAGAAAAAAGATAAGCATCTTTAAAAAGAGTGGGCCAGAACAAACCTGATTGAAGGACTTTGGTTGTAGTTTTGTTTCCGCTGAAGTGTTCGCCATATGGTGATGAATGACAGTGCTGTAAAATACTGTTGACCTCCTCCTGTGGAACACATCGTCTCAATAATTGATCAGCACACCGTTTTAACAGGTACGGCTCATCCTAGACATAGTGCTTGACTTCTTTGAAGAACTTCTTCCGTTGCTGAGTTGTCCATTCCAACGACCATTTTCCTGACACAATGTAGTTGACATAGTCAGCATACCAAGGGACTTCCTGTTGTTTCATGGAAAACAGCTGTTCATCTGGAAAAGTTTCTTTGATTGACAGTTCTTTGCCAGTTGTTTCTCCATTCTCGAGCCTCGATAGATGATCTGCCACCTGATTCTCTGTCCTCTTTCATGTCTCGAATCTCCACGTCAAATTCTTGCAGAAGAAGTATACAACGGATCAATCTAGGTTTGGCATCTTTCTTCGTGATCAGATATTTGAATGTTGAATGATCTGTGTAGACCACCACTTTGGGACCCAGCAGATAGGAGCGGAATTTGTCAAAAGCGTACACAACTGCAAGCAACTCTTTTTTGGTGGTTGTGTAGTTGAGTTGAGCTTCATTCAGAGTTCTGCTGGAGTAGTAAATGGTGTGGAAAATTTTTTCTTTACGTTGTCCCAAAACTGCACCTACAGCAAAATCACTAGCATCGCACATCACTTTAAATGGAATGGTCCAGCCTGGTGCTACAATGAGGGGGCAGAAACCAGCTTTTGTTTTAAGATCTCGAAAGCTTCCTGGCATTCTTTGGTAAAGTTGAAAGGCACATCCTTTTCCAGAAGATTGCAAAAAGGTTTTGCAATTTTAGAAAAGTCTTTGATAAATCTCCTGTAAAAACCTGCATGTCCAAGAAAACTTCGAATCCCCTTGACAGATGTTGGTGGAGGTAGTTTTTCAATTGTTTCAATCTTTGCTTTGTCTACCTCGATTCCCTTTTGTGAGATCCGATGTCCAAGAACAATGTCTTCTTGTACCATGAAATGACATTTCTCCCAATTGAGTACCAGGTTTGTATCTTCGCACCTTTGTAACACTTGTTCCGATTTTGCAAGTAATGGTCAAAAGAATCTCCAAACACAGAAAAGTCATCCATGAATACCTTCATACTTTGCTCCAGCATGTCTGAGAATATGGCCATCATGCAACGCTGAAAAGTGGCGGGGGCATTACATAATCCAAATGGCATCCTGCGGAAAGCAAAAGTACCATAGGGACATGTAAATGTGGTTTTCTCCTCCTGATCTTCTGGGGCGATGGCAATCTGATTGTACCCTAATATCCGTTAAGAAAGCAATAGAATTCATGTCCCGCCAATCTGTCTAACATCTGGTCAATGAATGGTAGCGGAAAATGGTCTTTTCTCGTGGCTTTGTTCAGCTTCCTCCTGTAGTCCATGCATACTCTCCATCCAGTCACCGTTCTTGTTGGGATCAGCTCGTTCTTTTCATTGGTGACAACAGTAATTCCTCTTTTTCTTTGGCATACACTGCATAGGACTCACCGAAGTGCTATCTGAGATGGGGTAAATGATGCCAGCATCCAACCATTTGATGATTTCTTTCTTCACGACCTCCTTCATGATTGGATGAGTCTCGTTGATGCTCCACTGTGGGTTCGTACTCATCATTCATCAAAATCTTGTGCATGCAAAATGATGGACTAATGCCTCGAATGTCTGCTATAGTCCAGCCAATGGCTCTTTTGTGTTCTCGTAATCTCTCAGTAGCTTTTCTTCCTGCTCCAATGTTAGTGAAGAAGAAATAATAACAGGTAATTCAGAAGAGTTTCCAAGAAATGCATACCTGAGATGGCTCGGAAGTAACTTCAGCTCCAGTTGTGGTGGTTCTTTAATCGAAGGCTTGATTAGATCTTTCTTTGGCAGTTCCAAACTTTCAACTGGTGGTGTTGCTTTGAAGGAATGGTTTGTCAAGGTAGTTGATACATTCCAGGTTTTCAGCATCTAGCTCGCTGTCAGTCATGTTGGTGATGCAAGCTTCAAGTGTATCCATGGGATTTGGCTCAGTATTTGAACGATACTATCAACAACATCAACTCTGAAGCATTCTTCTTCCTTTTCATCGCTCGGGAATTTCATGGCTTTGAAAACATTAAAGGTCACTTCTTGGTCCTGCACTTTCATGGTCAGTTCTCCTTTTTGCACATCAATCACAGTTTTACATGTAGCCAAGAATGGTCTCCCAAGAATGATAGGTATTTCTTTGTCTTCTTCCATGTCAATGATGATGAAATCTGCTGGGAGAATTAGTTTGTCGACTTTGACCAACACATCTTCAACAACACCTCTTGGAAATGCGAGTGTTCGGTCAGCAAGTTGCAATGAAACTGAGGTAGGCATTGCTTCTCCAATCTGCAGTTTCCTATAAATAGAAAAAGGCATCAAGTTAACACTGGCTCCTAAATCACATAAAGCCTTACCGATGTAATGTTCTCCAATGGTGCATGGGACAGTGAAACTACCAGGATCTTTCAACTTTGGGGGAAGTTTCCTCTGAATGATGGCACTGTATTTTTTCGTTAATGCTACTGTTTTGTAGTCTCCCAATCTTCGTTTTCGTGAAAGAATGTCTTTCATGAATTTTACATAGCTGGGCATTTCTTCCAAGGCTTCTGCAAATGGAATGTTGATGTGAAGCTTTTTGAACACCTCCAGGAATCGAGCAAACTGCTTGTCCAATTTTTTTTTTGAAGACGTTGAGGAAAATGTGGAGGTGAAATGATCTGTTCTTTTTCCTTTGCTTCTTTTTCTTTTGGAAAATCTTCAATTGTTGTTGCCTTGATTCCAACATCTTTGTTGATTTCAGTACCGGTTTTTACATGATGGCATGACATTGCTCATTCCCCATGTTCCTTGGATTTGGCTCTGTGTTGCTAGGAAGGTACCTGGCGGTCTGTAACTCTGAGCATTGGCCAGTTGTCCATTTGATTCTCCAGTGCTTTAATAGAAGCAGATTGACCTTGAATTAATGCTGCTTGGGATTGAAACATAGCATCATATCTTGCTGCTTGAGATTGAAACATAGCATCATATCTTGCTGCTTGAGATCGTGTTTTACTTCTATCTTTTTCAAGTGGTCAACACTTCTGTTATTCCTGGTTCATTTGCCTGTTCCTGGCCTTTGTTCTGTTGTTGGAATCCGGGTGGTGGATTATTCATTTGCCCTGAATGTTGCTCCATGCGAAATTGGATGATTCCTCCACCCTGGGTTGTAGGTGTTGGAATATGGATTGTTCCCCTGTCTGTTGAAATTATTGACATAATTCACCGTTTCTTTATGTTGGTTGAAAGATTCTGACTCAGGTGCTCCTCCAAATGGTGAACTTGTGGATCCACCATTAACTTTTATGTTAAGAGTTTCCAGAATTTTGCAATCAATCCAGCTTGGAATTCGTGCTGTTTGGCTCCACTTCATAAATTCCTGCAATTCTTTGGATCATGCTCCTTTCTGTTGGCCATAAAGAATTGTTGTTGGCCATTTCTTCGATTAGGTCTCAGGCTTGATCTTCTCCTTTTGCCATTAAAGCTCCTCCAGCAGCAGCATCGATTGTGGTTCTCATTATTCCAGAAAGTCCATTATAGAATGTTTGGACTTGAAGCCATTTTGGAATCTCATGGTGAGGACATTTCCGGAGCAAATCTTTGTACCTTTCCCAAGCTTCGTAGAGAGTTTTCTGAGTCTTGTTGTACAAAGGATGTGATGTCATTCCTCAGCTTTCCAGTTCTGGCTGGTGGAAAGTATTTTGCAAGAAATTTGGTGGCTAAAGTGTTCCAAGTTGTGATGGAACCTGCTGGTAGTGAATGTAGCCAAGCTTTAGCTCTGTCCTTCAAGGAGTATGGAAAAACACGCAGTCTCATTGCTTCTTCAGCTTCTCGGTTGTAATTGAAAGTGCCACAAACTTCCAGGAAGTTGCTGATATGGGTATTAGGGTCTTCAGTTGCATTTCCTCCAAACTGTACTGATTGCTGAATCATCTGGATGTATGGTTTGATGTCACCTGCATTTACTGGTAAGGGAGGAAGTACAATACAGGAAACGAGTTTGTCAACCACCGGAATGGTTCTGTCTCGAATGGGAATTGGTGGTGCAACCTCAAAAGGTTCAGGTTCCATGTTGACTAAAGCTTCTTGGCCTTCTCGCATTTCCCTTCTCAACTGTCTGATGGTTCTTTCAATTTCCGGGTCAAGCGTCGGAGTTCAAAGCTTCTGGTTCGTCTCATATAGTTTCTGAAAACCTGAAACACAAGAAAACAACGACAATAAGTAAAAAGAAATTAGATACAAGTAAATGTATCTAACCCCTAAACTAATAGTAAAAGATAAATAAGTCCCCGGCAACGGCGCCAAAAACTTGACCGGCGTAAACACACACGTATAACGCAAGCGCACGTATCGTTCAAGTAGTATAAAAATATCGATCCCACGAGGACTTAATATCTAATCTATTAATTTTATGAGGTCAAATGATTACTAGTATCTAACAGGTTGTTTGATTGATTTGAAATGGTGACGATTCTAAATTTAAAACAAGTAAATAAATTGTTCGAAAGTAGGTTTAAGAAAATTCAATATTAAAAACTATCTAGGGTTGTGATTTCTTCCAATATCATTTTAAAGATGAAGTGGTTATTTATACTTTTGTAATAAATCAGTTTACTAACCTGGAACACTAAATTATGCAAAAGCCTCTGTCGATGGTCAGACGCAAATACCCAGTTTAACCCAATTGAACCATATGTCTATGTCAACCAAATTATCTGGATTCATTAAGTTTAAGTTCCAATTATGGCTACCCCCGCCCGACAGGTATATGTCTATCCTGTAAGGAAATCTATTAAAGGGTTATCTATCCTCAAGAAGATCGTGGGCTATTAAGTCTAAGGCTGAAACCTAAAATTCCTTTGTCAAGTTTATTTTAGATTTACCACATCAATCTTATTAGTGGCCAATTAACAAGACGCATTAAGCTTAAGACTTAATAAGTAAACATTTCAATTACCAAACTATAATTTAAACCCTTATAAACCGGTGATATTGGATTTCATCACAACCCCAGATAACTGGCTTAGTTACGACACATATTTACGGGTAGTAAAAAAAACTTAAATAAAATAAAAGAGATAAAGTAAAATACTGAAAATTAAATACTGAAAATTAAATACTGAAAAGTAAATGCTGAAAGTAATGCTGGAATTAATTACTGAAAAGTAAATTGCTGAAAAGTAAATTGCTGAAAAGTAAATTGCTGAAAGTAAATTACTGAAAAGTAAAAACTGAAAATTAAAGAAAGAAAAGTACTGTGAGTAAAAGTAAATTGCGGAAAGTAAAAACTGAAAAGTAAAGAAAAGAAAGTGCGAAAGCGGAAATTAATTACTGAAAGATGTAAATAAACAAACAAGATACAATCTTCTTAGTATTCTTAAGGAATTCCTTAGAAAAGTATGAATTTTACAAATGAAATGGCTTGGTATTTATAGGCAAAATTTTAACTCCATCAAATCATCCACCAAATCAATTATTAATTGCTCCACTAATTGCTCCACCAAATCCATTATTAATGCTCCACTAATATCTTATCATGTTTGGTGATGATTTGATAATTTTTATTATTTATTTATTAATTTATTTTTTGCTTTGAAAATGATTGAAAGTGACTTAATAATTACACACAACACACTTCTGGATGGTTCATCAATTTCGGGCATGAAATCTTCCGAATTCGAATTATTTGTCTTTCAAAGATATAAATCTTTGAGTCTTCTTTAATCTGGAACTTTAATCAGCTCAATCCGATATCGGAGTAAAAAGTTATGCCCAAAATACGACAGATGCACAAAACTAGAATTTCCAAAACTGCACTTCGTTAAAACGCGCCCTTTCAAGTTTCCAATCTCCAAAATTAATATGTCAAGTCCAATTTTGGCCCTTATTTGACCCATATTTCGTCATAAATGATTTCATTAAGTCCCAATATTATTTTATCTGCAAATAAACTAAACATATCAAAACGTTCATCAAAACTCAAGAATTATACAAAATATTTGGTTAAATGAGTGGGAAATAGTGATATAAATACCACTCATCAGTGACCCAACTATGTTATGAGAGTTTTGCATCGCCTCTAGAACTGTGTTACTCCATATCAGTCACCCATATCAGTCTATGTGAAGTTTTTACAATTACTGGAATCGGTCTAGAGCATATCGATCTCTATATCAGTCAGTAATCTGGTCTTTTTTGTGCTTACTGGTGTCAAACGATAATATTTTAGAGCCGTTGTATTGACATACCGATATACCAGCTGTTGGAGTTCTACGGTCCTGAGGATCGAATAACAAGCATAAAAACTAAGTGCGAATACATCGAAGAAGTTACGGAATACTTACAACGATCGGTTGAGCGATGCGGTGGACAAAAAAAATCATTTTTCTGCCCTCTGTCATGCTCGGCAGTGAGCTGCTTTCCCTCTCCAAGATTCGGCCATGTGAGGTCCTCCATCAAGCTCCAAGCTTTGGTTAAACTTCCATGCTCATGGGTGGGTTTCCCTATCACTTTCGCATGTCTCTTTGAGTGCTAGCTCTTGATGTTTTTGCCACAAAAATCATCACACTTTACTTCCCTTCCTTCTCGGTTTTTTTGCCCAGAAAAAACAGAAGAAGAATGCCCAAATAGGCGGGAGAGAGAAGAAGAGAAAGAAAGAGAGAGAGTTGTGGTTGGTTGGAGGAAAAGTGTATCTAATACTCATTTAATTAATTTTCAAAAAATCAATAAAATGATTACCAATTTTCTTTCCAAAAGTCAAATGGCAATTAATTGCTTCCAACAACCCACATCAACTATTCACATCACTCAATCAATCAATGTAACAAGTTGTCACATCACTCAAAGTGACTAATGATTTGACGCTTGATGCGACTAGTGATTTGACGCTTGATTTGACTTGCATGCCGCATTCAAATTCGAAATGCGAATACGCTCGCAAACAATCTCAGGCTCGGGTTCGCTAATTCCAAATTAACGAATTTTCCGTTGCGACGTAATTAAATAATTATGCCTAGCGAAATCACTATTCACGTCGCTAACGAATTAATTCTAAATTAACTCGTTCCCCCGAATTAAAATCTAATTTTAATTCTGTGTCGAAATCTAATTTCGTATAATATATCGAATATATTATTTTATCGATTAATTCCAAAATAATCGTTTTCTCTCTTTAATTAATATTTTATCCCAGATAAAATATCTCCGTAATTAATCCCAGATTAATTTTCTCTCACATCTAATTAATCCCAGATTAATTAAAGTGCGAGTCATACGTCATCGGTGAATCTTCGGGAAGTGACTCATGAGATCCCCGGATATATTGGTAGTAAATTCGGTCGTCGGACTATCCGAACACGTAAGTACCTAGTACTACGTTTGTACCGATTTACAAGACAAGGTTGGCTTCTAGCAAAGCGCCATGCCTACCCAATTCTCCAGAAACATGCTTACAGGAATAAGTGATCTATATCAGGCATAGTATACGTAGTATTGCGTATATCGATCCAATATCGGATGATCACATGCAAGGCCTGGGGCTGGTATAGTGTCTGCCCCGTACGAAGCATATATCGGATCACGAGCAACTAGTCTCTTTATTATCGGATAATCATGACCAAGTCATATTATCCCGATGGTTGCAACCATTTTAGAGAACCAATTCTGTATCCATGCGCGATCATCATCTCCATAAGATTGGAGTGACACTTCCGTCTTGACATCACACCCAACACACTATGATTCTCATATACCCAGCAGAGGCATACACAGAACCTGTTAAATCCCTGGACGACCAAAACTAAAGTATATTGATTGTCGCAAGTATTAGCGGTGCAAGTCTCAGGTTAAGACCAAATACACCTACCCTGATTTCGGACTTCCATAGACACATAGTCATACTACCAATGGAATTTCGAGGGGGTCTATCCAGAGCGAAGCTGTTTCCCGTACCATCGGTAAAACACAACCTCCTATTACACTTGCATGAGTATCTTATAACCCATATATATGAGAACTATGCCGTTATGCCCTCACAACGCGCACAAGTGTAATACTAGTCTTTTACGCATTTATCGATGTCCAATCTCGATAATACTCTGACTAAGGATATTTAATGATTATACCTTCGTGGACTGATATAATCTCATATCATCTCAATCCAGGCACTAATCATAATGACCTCATATCATTTATACATCTTGGTGATCTAATCACAAATGATAAGAAAGCAATCTCCTTTGTCACATAGTTAATTTGTACAACAACACCATGATCTGTACAAATAGTGACGATATGGGTCATAATTGTCCAACACCAGCCTCTGCAGATTGACATATCGGCCTTAGCGCAAACATTATAGACTGCTTTCATTTTCTCTATTTATTGAGCCCCTATTTTATTTTTTCCTATCTCTTAAACTTTTATACAATTTCTTTTAAGGTAAAAAGAGTGTAAACAAAATCTTAATTATCATACACTCTCATAATCAAGCTCACACCACTACACCTTCATATCATTTTGAAGTGAGGTTAGATTTCTTGAGTAGCAAACTCATACTAAATCTTCATTATCTTTGTGAGTGCCCAAGTGGTATTATAAATTTTTCATTTTTATACATTTGTGATTGTGAAAATCCTTTATGAGTGTTCATACTCAAAAGGATGGTTATAGTAAAAGATTGTGAGAGTTTAAGAGTGAGCCATTTGAAAAATCTTGTGTAAAGGTTTGGAGTGAAACCAGGGGACAAAACTCTTGGTTAGGAGTGAGCTATGGAAAATTTGGTGTAAGTTGTGGATTTAACTTATTGGAAATCTTTAAGTGTAGCTTGTGGAAGTGGACGTAGGCAAAGAATTGGCTGAACCACTATAAATAGTGTCAATTTTCTCTATCCCTAAACTCCTTTATATTATTGCAAATGTATTTTATATTTAAATATTACTTGCATATTAGCAACATATTGTGATTGAGAAATTGATTGATAAGCCTAATTGGTAAAGCTACCAGCTTAGTAGCGTAAAATCGGTAAGAATTTTAATTCCACAAATTTAGGCCATCACCCAATTCACCCTATATGGTATAGAGATTGTTTATTGTTATATGCTTGTAGGAAATTTCAATTGGTATCAAAGCGAAGTTTTCTCAAAAAAGACCTAAATGTCCGAGAATAGATCATGGCCTCTAAAAACTACTCAACAAATCTTGCTAAGGGATTTTCAACCACTACACCTCCCTTCTATATCAGAACTGATTATAGTTATTGGAAGATGATGATGTTTAAATACCTTCTAGCCTGACCGATGCTTACACACTCATATAACGCAAGCGCACGTATCGTTCAAGTAGTATAAAAAGTATCGATCCCACGAGGACTTAATACCTAATCTATTAATTTTATGAGGTCACGTGATTACTAATATCTAACAGGTTGTTTGATTGATTTGAAATGGTGATGATTCTAAATTTAAAAACAAGTAAATAAAATTGCGTAAAGTAGGTTTAGAAAAATTCAAATTTATAAAACTATCTAGGGTTGTGATTTCTTCCAATATCATTTTAAAGATGAAGTGGTTATCTTAAGTTGGGTAATAAATTGATTTATTAACCTGGAACACTAAAATATGTAAAGCCTCTTCCGATGGTCAATTACAAATACCCAGTATAACCCAATTGAACCATATGTCTATATAAACTAAATTACCTGGATTCATTAAGATTAAGTTCCAATATGGCTACCCCGGCCCGAGGATCGATTCAAGCATAGAAACTAAGTGTGAATACTATCAAAGAAGTTACGGAATACTTACATTGAGTGGTTGAGCGATGCGACGAAGAACAAAAATTTTTCTGCCCTCCTTGGAAGCTCACGGCAGTGAGCAGTTTTGGCTTCCTCAATTTTCGGTCAAGTCCTCCATTGGTGCTCCAAGCTCCAAGCTTCTCAAATGGTGATTCCAAGCACACAAGTGGGTTTCCCTATCACATTAGGATGAACTCTAATGTGTGCTAGCACTCGGTAATTTTTGCCACAAAAATCACATTGATTCTTCTTCATGTTCACGGTGAAACCAGAAAATGAAGAGAGAAAAATCAGCCCCTTGGGGTGAATGGGAGAGGAGAATAAGTGTGAGAGAGAGTCAAGTGTTGTGTATTTGGTTGGTTTATGATTTTTTGTATCTAATACACAATATTGATTTTCCAAAAATCAATTAATTGATTTACCAAATTTGCTTTCAAAAGTCAAGCCAATTAAATCCACAACCACTCTCATCAATCAATCAAGTGACAAGTTGTCACATCACACTTGAATTCGAAATGCGAGTGCGCTCGCAAACACTATCGGGCTCGGGTTTGCTAATTCCAAATTAACGAATTTTCTGTTGCGACGTAATTAAATAATTATGGCTAGCAAAATCACTATTCACGTCGCTAACGAATTAATTCTAAATTAACTCGTTTGCCCGAATTAAAATCTAATTTCAATTCCGCGTCAAAATCCAATTTCGTTTAATATATTGAATATATTAATTTTATCGATTAATTCCAAATTAATCGTTTTCTCTCTTTAAATAATATTTTATCCCAGATAAAATATCTCTGTAATTAATCCCAGATTAATTTTCTCTCTCATCTAATTAATCCTATATTAATAAAGTGCGAGTCATACGTCATCGGTGAATCTTCGGGAAGTGACCCATGAGATCCCCGGATATGTTGGCAGTAAATCCGGTCGTCGGACTATCCGAACACGTAAGTACCTAGTACTACGCTTTTACCGATTTACAAGACAAGATTGGCTTTTAGAAAAGCGTCATGCCTACCCAATTCTCCATAAATATCCTTATAGGAATATGTAATCTATATCAGGCATAGTATACGTAGTATTGTGTATCTCGATCCAGTATCGGATGTCACGTGCAAGGCCTGGGGCTGGAATTATGTCTGGCCCGTATGAAGCACATATCGGATGTCTGGTAACTAGTCTCTATAATCAGATATACATTACCTAGTCATAATATCCCGATAGCTGCAGCATATAAGAGCATCAGTTACGTATCCTACGTGAACATCATCTCCACTATGACTGAAGTGATACTTCCGTCTTGACATCGCACCCAACACACTACGATTCTCAATATACCCAGCAGAGGCGTACACAGAACCTGTTAAAGCCCTGTACGACCTAAAACCAAAGTATATTGATTATCGCAAGTATTAGCGGTGTAAGTCTTAGGTTAAGACCAAATACACCTACCCTGATTTCGGACTTCCATAGACACATAGTCATACTACCAATGGAATTCTGAGGGGTCTATCCAGAGCGAAGCTGTTTTCTGTACCATCGGTAAAACACAACCTCCTATTACACTTGCATGAGTATCCTATACCCAAATATATGAGAACTATGTCGTTATGCCATCACAACGCGCACAAGTGTAATACTAGTCTTTTACGCATTATCGATGTCCAATCTTGATAATACTCTGATTAGGGATATTTAATGATTAAACCTTCGTGGATTGATACTGTCTCATATCATCTCAATCCAGGAACTAATCATATGGACCTTTCATCATTTATATATCTTGGTGATCTAATCACAAATGATGAAAGAGCAATTTCCTTTGTCACATAGTTAATTTCTACAACAACACCATGATCTGTACAAATAGTGAAGCTATGGGTCATAACTGTCCAACACAGATAAGAGCGGAATTTGTCAAAAGCATACACAACTGCGAGCAACTCCTTTTCAGTGGTTGTGTTGTTGAGTTGAGCTTCATTCAAAGTTCTGCTGGAGTAGTAAATGGTGTGGAAAATCTTTGCCTTGCGTTGTCCCAAAACTGCACCTACAGCAAAATCACTAGCATCGCACATTACTTCAAATGGAAGGGTCCAGTCTGGTGCTACAATAATGGGGGCAGAGACCAGCTTCTGTTTTAGGATCTCAAAAGCTTCATGGTAATCTTTGTGAAGTTGAAAGGCAAATCCTTCTCCAGAAGATTGCAAAGAGGTTTTGCAAGTTTGGAAAAATCTTTGATAAATCTCCTGTAAAAACCTGTATGTCCAAGAAAACTCTGAATACCTTTTACTGATGTTGGTGGAGGTAGTTTTTCAATTGTCTCGATCTTTTCTTTGTCTACCTCGATTCACTTTTCATGGATGATTTTTCTGTATTTGGAGATTCTTTTGATCATTGTTTGCAAAATCTGGAACATGTGTTACAAAGGTGCGAAGATACGAAACTGGTACTCAACTGGGAGAAATGCCACTTCATGGTATAGGAAGGCATTGTTCTTGGACACTGAAAAGTGGCAGGGGCATTACATAATTCAAATGGCATACTGTGGAAAGCAAAAGTCCATAGGGACATGTAAAGGTGGTTTTCTCCTGATCTTCTAGGGCGATGGTAATCTGATTGTAACCTGAATATCCATCCAGAAAGCAATAGTACTCATGTCCCACCAATCTGTCCAGCATCTTATCAATGAATGGCAGCGGAAAATGGTCATTTCTCGTGGCTTTGTTCAGCTTTTGGTAATCCATGCATTCTCTCCACTCAGCCACCGTTCTTGTTGGAATTAGCTCATTCTTTTCATTGGTAACCACAGTAATTCCTCATTTCTTTGGCACACACTGCATAGGACTCACCCAAGTGCTATCTGAGATGGGGTAAATGATGCCAGCATTCAACCATTTGATGATTTCTTTCTTCACAACCTACTTCATTATTGGATTGAGTCTCCGTTGATGTTCCACTGTGGGTTTGTACTCATCGTTCATCAAGATCTTGTGCATGCAAAATGATGGACCAATGCCTCGAATGTCTGCTATAGTCCAGCCAATGGCTTTCTTGTGCTCTCGTAACACTCTCGGTAACTTTTCTTCATGTTCCAATGTTAGAGAAGAAGAAATAATAACAGGTAATTCAGAAGAGTTTCCAAGAAATGCATACTTGAGATGGTTCGGAAGTAACTTCAGCTCTAGCTGTGGTGGTTCTTCAATTGAGGGCTTGATTCGGTCTTTCTTCGGTAGTTCCAAACTTTCCACTTGTGGTGTCACTTTGAATCAGAATGGCTTGTCAAGATAGTTGATACATTCCATAATTTCAGCATCTAACTCGCTATCAGTCATGTTGGTGATGTAAGCTTCAAGTTTGTCCGTGGAAACTGAATCAGTATCCTGAATGATACTATCAACAACTTCAATTCTGAAACATTCTTCCTCCTTGTCATCGCTTGGGAATTTCATGGCTTTGAAGACATTGAAGGTAACTTCTTGGTCCTGAACTTTCATGGTTAGTTCTCTTTTTTGTACATCAATCACTGTTCGACCTGTCGCTAAGAATGGTTTCCCAAGGATAATTGGCACATCTTTGTCTTCTTCCATGTCAAGGATAATGAAATATGCTGGAAGAATGAGTTTGTCAACTTTGACCAACACATCTTCAACGACTCCTCTCGAAAATGCGAGCGTTCGATCATCAAGTTGCAAAAAGACTGACGTAGGCATTGCTTCTCTAATTTACAGTTTCCTGTAAATAGAAAAAGGCATCAAGTTAACACTAACACCTAAATCACATAAAGCCTTACCGATATAATGTTCTCCAATGGTGCATGGGACTGTGAAACTGCCAGGATCTTTCAACTTCGGGGGAAGTTTTCTATGAATGATGACACTGTATTCTTCTGTCAATGCTAATGTCTCGTAGTCTCCCAATCTCCGTTTTCGTGAAAGAATATCTTTCATGAATTTAACATAGTTGGGCATTTCTTCCAAGGCTTCTGCGAATGAGATGTTGATATGCAACTTTTTGAACACCTCCAAGAATCGAGCAAACTGCTTGTCCAGTTTGTTTGTCTGAAGACGCTGAGGAAAATATGGAGGTGGAGTGATATGTTCTTTTTCTTTTTCCTTTGCTTCTTTTTCCAACATCTGTTGATCTGCTTCTTTTGGAACTTCTTCTTTGGATATCTTGATTCCAACATCTTTGTTGATTTCAGTACCGCTTTTCAAGGTGATGGCTTGACATTGCTCATTTCCTCGGTTCCTTGGATTTGGTTCTGTGTTGCTG
The DNA here is from genome assembly GCA_019454045.1 of Zanthoxylum bungeanum. Taxonomy (NCBI): domain Eukaryota; kingdom Viridiplantae; phylum Streptophyta; class Magnoliopsida; order Sapindales; family Rutaceae; genus Zanthoxylum; species Zanthoxylum bungeanum. The sequence continues at coordinate 16,225 of SKCR01039758.1, forward strand.
GGAAGATTACCTGGTGGTCTGTAACTCTGAGCATTGGCCAATTGTCTAATTTGATTCTCCAGTGCTTTAATAGAAGCAGATTGGCTCTGAAACATAGCATCATACTTTTTAAACTGAGCCAGCACTTCTGTTATTCCTTGTTCATTTGTCTACTCCTGGCCTTTGTTATGTTGTTGAAATCCTGGTGGTAGATAGTTCTGCTGTTGGAATCCATGTGATGGGTTATTCTTTAGCCCTGAATTGTTGCTCCATGAAAAATTAGGATGATTCCTCCACCCTGGGTTGTAGGTGTTGGAATATGGATTGTTCCTCTGTCTGTTGAAATTGTTGACATAATTCACCGTCTTTTCAAGTTGGTTTAGTTCTGGTGCTCCTCCATATGGTGAACTTGTGGATCCAGTGGTAAGAGTCTCCATGAATTTGCATATCTGATCCAGCTTGGCACTGACTGCTGTATTGGCACCAACTTCATAAATTCCTGTATTTTTTGGATCATGCTCCTTTCTGTTGGCCACAAGGAATTTTTGTTGGCCATTTCTTCGATTAGGTCCTAGACTTGATCTTCTCTTTTTGCTATCAAAGCTCCTCCAGCAGCAGCATCAATTGTGGTTCTCATTATTCCAGAAAGTCCATTATATAATGTTTGGACTTGAAGCCATTTTGGAATCTCATGGTGAGGACATTTCCGGAGCAAATCTTTGTACCTTTCCCAAGCTTCGTAGAGAGTTTCAGAGTCTTGTTGCATAAAGGATGTGATGTAATTTATTAGCTTTCCAGTTCTGGCTGGTGGAAAGTACTTTGCAAGAAATTTGGTGGCTAAAGTGTTGTAAGTTATGATGGAACCTGCGGGTAGTGAATGTAGCCAAGATTTAGCTCTGTCTTTCAAGTAGTATGGGAAAACACGCAGTCTCATTGCTTCTTCAGCTTCTCGGTTGTAATTAAAAGTGTCGCAAACTTCCAGGAAGTTACTGATATGGGCGTTAGGATCTTCAGTTGCATTCCTCCAAACTGAACTGACTGCTGAATCATCTAAATGCATGTTTTGATGTCACCCGCATTTGTTGGTAAGGGAGGAAGTACAATACATGAAATGAGTCTGTCAACCACCGGAATGGTTCTGTCTCGAATGGGAATTGGTGGTGCAACCTCTAAAGGTTTAGGTTCCATGTTAACAATTGCTTCTTGGCCTTCTCGTCTTTCCCTTCTCAACTGTCTGATGGTTCTTTCAATCTCTGGGTCAAGCGGTCGGAGTTCAAAGCTTTTGGTTCGTTTCATGAAGGATCTGAGAACCTGAAACATAATAAAACGAAAACAATAAGTGAAAAGAAAATTAGATACAAGTAACGAATCTAACCTAAAAAACTAATAATTAAAGATAAATAGGTCCCCGGCAACGGCGCTAAAAACTTGACCGGTGCTTACACACGCGTATAACGCAAGCGGATATATCGGTCAAGTAGTATAAAATGTATCGATCCCATGAGGACTTAATACCTAATCTATTAATTTTATGATGTCAAGTGATTACTAGTATCTAACAGGTTGTTTGATTGATTTGAAATGGTGATGATTTTAAATTTAAAAACAAGTAAATAAAATTGCATAAAAGTAGGTTGAGAAAAATTCAAATTTATAAAACTATCTAGGGTTGTGATTTCTTCCAATATCATTTTAAAGATGAAGTGATTATCTTAAAGTTGGGTAATATATTGATTTATTAACCTGGAACACTAAATTATGTAAAAGCTTCTTCCGATGGTCAATACAAATACCCAGTATAACCCAATTGAACCATATGTCTATGTCAACCAAATTACTTAAATTCATTAATATAAGTTCCAATATGGCTACCCCCGCCCCCGACAGTATATCCCTATATCCTGTAAGGAAATCTATTAAAGGGTTATCTATCCTCAAGGAAGATCGTGGGCTATTGAGTCTAAGGTCTTAAACCTAAAATCCCTTTTCCAAGTTTATTTTAAGTTTACCTAATCAATTTTATTAATGGCCAGTTAATTAAAAAGCATTAAGATTAAGACTCAATAAATAAATCTTTATATTACCCAAACTATAATCTAACCCCTTATAAACCGGTGATATTAGATTTCATCACAACCCTAGATAACTAACTTAGTTACGACACATAGTTAGGGCTGGTAAAATCTTAAAAGACATAAGTAAATTGCTAAAAAGTAAATGCGGTGGTAAAAAATGCTTGCAAATAAATTGCAATAAAATAAAATTCTAAGGTAAAAGGAATTAACTTCTATTATTTACTATTTAGATATCTCCCTTAATATATATATTAACTTGTGATAATTTTACCAACCAGCCATATAGGCGGTAACCTGATTAAGTCAAATTAAGTCCAACCAGCCATTATGCGGTAACAATATTTGTCATTAATCCAGCCATATAGGCGGAACCAAAATAAACCTGCCATATAGGCGGTAAGAAAATTTAATTACCAACCGACCAATCTGGCGGTATCCTTACTTAGTCAGGTTTAACCAGATTAAATTGAATAGCCAACCGACCAATATGGCGGTATCCTCATTAAGTCAGTTTTAAATAGTTTATATATTATATTTAAGGGAGATTAATCTAAATAGCAATAGTAAAAGAATTACCTTTCACCCTAGCAGGGAGAAGTACCTCCTCATGGTTGAATAGTAAAACTGTAAAAGTAAAAATAAAAATAAATTATTATTTCTATTACAAAAAGTAGAATTGCTATTATATTACAGAACGTAATTAAAATTAATTACAAAACTGAAATTTAAAGAAACTAGAAGAGAACTCCCTATTTACATCAGAGAATTCAGAGAGAATGGTACATCTGAAACTGAAATCTTGAGCTCAATTTATAGGCCTTGTAAGGTCCCAACGTCGCGACGCCAAATTTTCTTATTGCGTCGCGACGCTATGACGTGTTAATGCGTGATTGGCCGGTTAAGATTCTTATATGCTGACGTGGTGATTCGGATAATTTGATTCAATAATTGTGCTAATATGGCGCTGACGTGGCGACACGTGGCGAAATTGAGTGTCGGCACCATAGGATTGTGACACGTGGCACGTTGTGATTGGTTGGTGATGATGCGGCGATGACGTGGCACTTTGACTTGGTCAACTACTGAAGTGGATGATGACATGGCGATGACGTGGAATGACACGTGGCGACACGTGGCGAAGGCGATTGTCGGCACCGTTGGATTGATGACACGTGTCACGGCGCACGTTAGCAGATCGGCTGTGATGGTGACACATGGCACGGCGCACGTTAGCAAAGTAAAACTTCTCTGATTCTGATACGTTGACCCGGCGCACATAGCATGGATCGGCGTCGCGACGCGCCAAAATTACTAAAATGCCATTTTTTTCCAATTTTCACTGTTTTGCCCAAATCACCTCCAAAATGTCATGAATCTTTATTTATCTACGCGAATAACATAAAACACATCAAAATATTCACAAAACTCAGAAACTATACAAAATATTAGGTTAAATGAGTGGGAAATAGTGATAGATTTACCACTCATTGCACCCCCAAACCTAACATTTTGCTAGTCCTCGAGCAAAACACAAAATAACATAAACAAATCTAAGCCACTTTCGTAGGGATCACGGTTGCATTTAGCGTATGCAACAACCTTTAAACCCCTAGGTGTCCCTAGTGGACAAGTTGTAGTCTCGTGAGGGTTTACAGCAATGATACCACAAACATTTTATAAAAGTTAAAAGGAAGTAAAACTAATGCACACAAAGGAAAAAGACAAGAGAAAAATAGAAAAAAGAAGTTAGTGACTAATCAGGTGAAACTTCTACTCCAAGTTACTAGTTGTTTTGTTTCTTTCTAAATTACCGAACAAGTAAATTCTCCGATTATATTTACCAATGAATACACAGCCAGCATAATATTAATCAACTCATTTTTGCCCACAACAGTCACAAGGGTAGTTGATAAGAGAGTAATATTTTTGTCCTAAAGTTTTATCAGAATTCACATCTTTTTGTAGTAATGGAATAATTTTTCCTGATTTTTCTGATTTTTTCTTTGATTTTCGAATTTTGAATTTTTTATTATATAAAATACATTCCATCTACGTAGTGAGTGTTGGGTCGGTGGCTCCCAAACCAGTTGGCTTTAGGGCACCAGGTGTTAAGACACCCCTACGAACTTATTACTCATACTTCAGATATATATATATATTTTTTACAACATCATTGATCCATGTATCGAGCTTTGGGCCAGTGACTCTCAAACCAGTTGTTTTTAGGGCACTAAGTGTTAAAACACCCTTACAGACTTAATAACTCGGATCTCAGACGTTTTTTTTTTTTTTTTTTACTCCATCACTTTTTTGAGATGCTTCCTCCAATTAAACTAGAGCACTGAATATTACAAACTTTTCAATTATAGTTCATGTCCGTATGTTACTATGCAGGTTGATAATACCTGCCAACTGAGCATATGAAGATCCATTTTAGTCAGTTTTATGGAGAATTTACAAATTAAATAATTCAAAATGAAATAAACAAAAATTAACTTGTTTCGAAAAATGGGTTGAAATACGTATCAGGAGTAGAAACTCCTTACACATATATCTCTCACCAATTTCACCTTTTTAGTCAAAATAAAAACACAAAAAAATGCAAAATATTTTTGTAATTTTTGAAAATATTTCAATTTTTTGTATTTTTGGACTAAAAATAAAAACAACACACAACTAAAAACAAGATACTAATCAACTAATTCCCTCCCTCAAACCTAAATGAGACATTGTCCCCAATGTCTTAGCCAATAGAAGAAGAGTTTAGAAGATAGTACCTGGTTAGCTGAAATTCTACAGGAAATTAAAGGTTAAGATCCAGATTAATCCGCCGCTTCTTACCACGATCGTTCTCGGACCAATTTATCTTTGAAATGATAGGGTCAATTTGTGGTTCATAGGCTAAGATTTGGTCAATTAGATCCGGAGCAGTTCTGGCAATAAAGAGAAGTTCTTTCATAGGTTTTGTCACGAACCCATTTCTCCGGGCATCATCAAGAAATAACAAAGAAAATTATAATATCCTTCAATGTTGTACAATCCAAGCGGTTTCTGGGTATGTTTAAGTTTGCCCAAGATAACACTGTAAAAATTTCCTCCATTGTACCCAAGCCAAATGGCAAAGCAATAAAAGTGTCAGCACGGTTAATCATTTCTATCAGTCGTTCAGACATACCTGGCATAATTAATTCTTCTCCGTTTAATGGTCCAATAAGATTTGCCTCCGTCAAGGGTTTTGGAATGATTCCTAAGACTTGACTGCCTCCTTCCTGTACGGCCTTTGAAACGATCCTCATAAGTCCAAGATATCCTCCACCATATACTAAGTGCATATTTCTTGCAGCTAAGACTCGACCCAATTCCTGTGCTGCCGTAACGTATTGTGGTTTAACACCAACACTAGTACCGCAAAACACACAGATGTTTTCAACTCGTCTTCTTGAAGTGGCTTCCATGTTTTACTTTGGATGTCTTCAAAAGTGCAATGATGAGTTGAATTTAAAACACCTGAAAAGGGTGAGTAAAATAATAGCACTAGTACCTGCCAAATGACAATTATTAGTTCAACAATAAAATAAATCGTGATAGTCAAAAAGGTCTGGATTCTGTCGGAGAAAATAAAAGAAAACAACAAAAAAAAATCACAATTATTAGGAAAAGATAAAGAGATATAATATGTACAAGAAACTTAACGGCTTGATTGACGTCTATGCGTCAGGGACAAGCTTCCCATCCAATTTTCTTACAAATTGGCAAACATGGTCTTTTTGAGTCAGATTCCCGAGACTTAACTGTTGTCTTTCCTTTTGGAATTGTGTATGTAATTTATGAATGGCTATATGAACATATCCACTGGAATGCATCTCAATAGTCGAAGATATATCATCTAAAGACTCCTTACTCAAGCCATCCCTAATGAATTTAATTTTGTCTTCGCGATTATCGGACACCATTCCTAAATAACGACAACGAGTGTTGCAATTCCAACGTGCACATTTGTAACAAACACCCATTTGCTTAGCTCTGCGTTTCTTTGCATAGGTGATTCTTCCAAAACCAGGTAAATAAGAATTACAAGACTCGGAATACTCACTTGTTAATCGGACCCGTGCTTTGATTACCCAACGAATATCGGTAGGAATACCTTTGATCATCAGTAGTCTCATCCGTTCCAAGCGAGCTTTGTAAACTTTCATCAGAGATTTTTGAGGGAGATAAGGAAATTGCTTGTGAAGATTTGCGAGAACTTCTTCCATCCTGAAATGACTTAACCTATAAAAACTAAACACACAAAATGAAATCAAACCAAATCACAATATATACACAAATTTCATGGGTTGTCTCCCTGCTAGCGCTAAGTTTAATGTCGTCAGCTAGACGTGACTTCTCGAACGTTAGGCTGGATCTGAAAGTGTGACACTTTCTTTTTGTCGCTCAAATGGTTCTCCCCAGTAGTGCTTGACACGTTGACTGTTAACCTTGAATGTGTTATTGGTGCTGGATCCAGTAGCTCAACAGCTCCATGTGGTAATACCTGAGTGATCATAAATGGACCTGACCACCTTGATTTCAACTTTCCAGGGAAAAGTTTCAACCTTGAATTGTACAACAACACCTGATGCCTTGGTTCCAACTATCTGTGCACTATTTTTTGGTCATGCCATTTCTTGGTCTTTTCTTTGTACAATTTGGCATTCTCATAAGCCTGTAGGCGAAATTCCTCCAATTCATTGAGTTGGTGGAGTCTTTTATTTCCTGTAGATTGTGGATCAAAATTCAACTTCTTTAGTGCCTAATACGCCTTGTGTTCAAGCTCAACTGGCAGATGGCATGCTTTCCCAAACACCAATCGATATGGGGACATACCAATGGGTGTCTTGTAAGCTGTTCGGTAGGCCCATAATGCGTCATCCAGTTTTATAGACCAGTCCATCCTTGTTGATCCAACGGTTCTCTCCAAGATCCTTTTGATTTCCCTGTTTGAAACTTCAACATGTCCATTTGACTGTGGATGATAAGCAGTGGAAACCTTGTGAGTAACTCCGTATTTGGAAATGAGTGGATCAAAATATTTGTTGCAGAAATGTGTGCCACCATCACTGATAATTGCCTGAGGTGTTCCGAACCGAGTGAAAATATTCATTTTCAGGAATTTGATCACCACTATTGAATCATTGGATGGTAGTGCAATTGATTTAACCCATTTGGAGACGTAGTCTACAACAACCAAGACATACAGGTTTCCGAATGATGGAACAAAGAGTCCCATGAAATCGATTCCCCACACATCGAATATCTCCACTTCCAGAATGTTTTGCAAAGGTCATTCATTTCTCCTCGAAATATTCCCCATTCTCTGGCACCTGTCACATTGAAGAGCAAAAAGTTAAGCATCTTTAAAAAGAGTGGGCCAGAATAAACCTGATTGTAGGACTTTGGCTGCAGTTTTATTCCAGCTGAAGTGTCCGCCATATGGTGACGAATGACAGTGCTGCAGAACACTGTTGACCTCTTCATGTGGAACACATCGTCTCAGTAGTTGATCAGCATATCGTTTGAACAGGTACGGCTCATCCCAAACATAATGCTTTACTTCTTTGAAGAATTTCTTCCTTTGCTGAGTTTTCCATTCCAACGACCATTTTCCTGACACTCTGTAATTGACATAGTCAGCATACCAATGGACTTCCTGTTGTTTCATGGCAAACAGCTGTTCATCTGGAAAAGTTTCTTTGATTGACAGTTCTTTGCCAGCTGTTTCTCCATTCTCGAGCCTTGATAGATGATCTACCACTTGGTTTTCTGTCCATTTCTTGTCTCTGATCTCCACGTTGAATTCTTAAGGAAGAAGTATCCAACGGATCAATCTGGGTTTGGCATCTTTCTTCGCGATCAGATATTTGATTGTTGAATGATCTGTGTAGACCACCACTTTGGGACCCAGTAGATAAGAGCGGAATTTGACAAAAGCAAACATAACTGCGAGCAACTCCTTTTCAGTGGTTGTTTAGTTGAGTTGAGCTTCATTCAAATTTCTGTTGGAGTAGTAAATGGTGTGGAAAATCTTTGCCTTGTGTTGTCCCAAAACTGCACCTACAGCAAAATCACTAGCATCGCACATTACTTCAAATGGAAGGGTTCAGTCTTATGCTACAATGATGGGGGCAAAGACCATATCTTTTTAGGATCTCAAAAGCTTCATGGCATCTTTTGAGAAGTTGAAAACACATCCTTCTCCAGAAGATTGCAAAGAGGTTTTCAAGTTTGGAAAAGTCTTTGATAAATCTCCTGTAAAAATTTGCATGTCCAAGAAAACTCCGAATACCTTTTACTGATGTAGGTGGAGGTAGTATTTCAATTGTCTCGATCTTTGCTTTCTACCTCGATTCCCTTTGTGAGATCTGGTGTCCAAGAATAATGCCTTCATGTACCATGAAGTGGCATTTCTCCCGGTTGAGTACCAGATTCGTATCTTCGCAGCTTTGTAACCCATGTTCCAGATTTCGCAAACAATGATCAAAAGATTCTCCAAATACAGAAAAATCATCCATGAAAACCTCTGTACTCTGCTCCAGCATGTCTGAGAAGATGGCCATCATGCAACGCTGAAAAGTGGCAGGGGCATTACATAATCCAAATGGCATCCTACGGAAAGCAAAAGTACCATAGGGACATGTAAATGTGGTTTTCTCCTGATCTTCTGGGGCGATGGCAATCTGATTGTAACCTGAATATCCATCCAGAAAGTAATAGTACTCATGTCCCGCCAATCTGTCCAGCATCTGATCAATGAATGGCAGCGAAAAATGGTCTTTTCTCGTGGCTTTGTTCAGCTTTCGGTAATCCATGCATTCTCTCCACACAGTCACCGTTCTTGTTGGAATCTGCTCGTTCTTTTCATTGGTAACCACAGTAATTCTTCCTTTCTTTGGCACACACTGCATAGGACTCACCCAAGTGCTATCTGATATGGGGTAAATGATGCCAGCATCCAACCATTTGATGATTTCTTTCTTCACGACCTCCTTCATTATTGGATTGAGTCTCCGTTGATGTTCCACTGTGGGTTTGTACTCATCGTTCATCAGGATCTTATGCATGCAAAATGATGGACCAATGCCTCGAATGTCTGTTATAGTCCAGCCAATGGCTTTCTTGTGCTCTCGTAACACTCTCGGTAACTTTTCTTCATGTTCCAATGTTAGAGAAGAAGAAATAATAACATGTAATTCAGAAGAGTTTCCAAGAAATGCATTCCTGAGATGGTTCGGAAGTAACTTCAGCTCCAGCTGTGGTGGTTCTTCAATTGAGGGCTTGATTCGGTCTTTCTTCGGTAGTTCCAAACTTTCCACTTGTGGTGTTACTTTGAATCGGAATGGCTTGTCAAGATAGTTGATACATTCCATAATTTCAGCATCTAACTCGCTATCAGTCATGTTGGTGATGCAAGCTTCAAGTTTGTCCGTGGAAACTGTATCAGTATCCTGAATGATACTATCAACAACATCAATTCTGAAACATTCTTCCTCATTGTCATCGCTTAGGAATTTCATGGCTTTGAAGACATTGAAGGTAACTTCTTGGTCCTGAACTTTCATGGTTAGTTCTCTTTTTTGTACGTCAATCAGTGTTCGACTTGTCGCTAAGAATGGTCACCCAAGGATAATCGACACATCTTGTCTTCTTCCAAGTCAAGGAAAATGAAATCTGCTGGAAGATGAGTTTGTCAACTTTGACCAACGCATCTTCAACGACTCCTCTCAGAAATGCGAGCGTTCGATCAGCAAGTTGCAAAGAGACTGACGTAGGCATTGCTTCTCAAATTTATAGTTTCCTGTAAATAGAAAAAAAAGAATCAAGTTAACACTAACACCTAAATCACATAAAGCCTTACCGATATAATGTTCTCCAATGGTGCATGGGACTGTGAAACTGCCAGGATCTTTCAACTTCGGGGGACGTTTTCTCTGAATGATGTCACTGCATTCTTTCGTCAATGCTATTGTCTCGTAGTCTCCCAATCTCCATTTTCGTGAAAGAATATCTTACATGAATTTAACATAGTTGGGCATTTCTTCCAAGGCTTCTGCAAATGGGATGTTGATATGCAGCTTTTTGAACACCTCCAATAATCGAGCAAACTGCTTGTCTAGTTTGTTTTTCTGAAGACGCTGAGGAAAAGGTGGAGGTGGAGTGATCTTCTTTTTCTTTTTCCTTTTCTTCTTTTTCCTCCATCTGTTGATCTACTTCTTTTAGAACTTCTTCTTGGATATCTTGATTCCAACATCTTTTTGATTTCAGTACCGCTTTTCAAGGTAATGGCTTGACATTGCTCATTTCCTCGGTTCCTTGGATTTGGTTCTGTGTTGCTGGGAATATTACCTGGTGGTCTGTAACTTTGAGCATTGGCCAATTGTCCAATTTGATTCTCCAGTACTTTGATAGAAGCAGATTGGCTCTGAAACATAGCATCATACTTTTTTAACAGAGCCAGCACTTCTGCTATTCATTGTTCATTTGTCTACTCATGGCCTTTGTTCTGTTGTTGAAATCCTGGTGGTGGATAGTTATGTTGTTGGAATCCAGGTGGTGGGTTATTCTTTGGCCCTGAATTATTGCTCCATGAAAAATTAGGATGATTCCTCCACCCTGGGTTATAGGTGTTGGAATATGGATTGTTCCCCTATCTGTTGAAATTCTTGATATAATTCACCGTCTCTTCAAGTTGGTTTAGTTCTGGTGCTCCTCCATATGTTAAACTTGTGGATCCAGTGGTAAGAGTCTCCATGAATTTGCATATCTGATCCAGCTTGGCACTGACTCTGCTTTGATAGTTATGACCCATAGCGTCACTATTTGTAAAGATCATGGTGTTGTTGTATAAATTAACTATGTGACAAAGGAGATTGCTCTCTTATCATTTATGATTAGATCACCTAGATGTATAAATGATAGGAGGTCTTATGATTTGTGCCTGGATTAAGATGATATGAGACAGTATCAATCCTCGAAGGTAAAATCATTAAATATCCCTAGTCAGAGTATTATCGAGATTGGACATCGATAATGCGTAAAAGACTAGTATTACCCTTGTGCGCGTTGTGAGGGCGCAACGGCATAGTTCTCATATATTTGGGTATAGGATACTCATGCAAGTGTAATAGGAGGTTGTATTTACCGATGGTACGGGAAACAGCTTCGCTCTGGATATACCCCCTCAGAATTCCATTGGTAGTATGACTATGTGTCTATGGAAGTCCGAAATTAGGGTAGGTGTATTTGGTCTTAACCTGAGACTTGCACCGCTAATACTTGCGACAATCAATATACTTTGGTTTTAGGTCGTTCAGGGCTTTAACAGGTTCTGTGTACGCCTCTGCTGGGTATATTGAGAATCGTAGTGTATTGGGTGTGATGTCAAGACGGAAGTATCACTCCAGTCATAGTGGAGATGATGGTCACGTAGGATACGTAACTCGTTCTCTTATATGCTGCAGCTATCGGGATATTTTGACTAGGTCAAGTATATCCGATTATAGAGACTAGTTACCAGAGATCCGATATGTGCTTCGTACGGGGCAGACATAATTCCAGCCCCAGGCCTAGCACGTGACATCCGATACTGGATCGAAATACGCAATACTACGTATACTACGCCTGATACAGATCACTTATTCCTATAAGTATGTTTCTGGAGAATTGGGTAGGCATGGCGCTTTGCTAGAAGCCAACCTTGTCTTGTAAATCGGTAAAAACGTAGTATTAGGTACTTACGTGTTCGGATAGTCCGACGACCGGATTTACTGCCAACATATCTGAGGATCTCATGGGTCGCTTCCTAAAGATTCACCGATGACGTATGACTCGCACTTTATTAATCTGGGATTAATTAGATGAGAGAGAAAATTAATCTGGGATTAATTACGGAGATTTTTTATCTGGGATAAAATATCATTTAAAGAGAGACAACGATTAATTTGGAATTAATCGATAAAATAATATGTTTGATATATTATACGAAATTGGATTTCAACACGGAATTAAAATTAGATTTTAATTCGGGTGAACGAGTTAATTTAGAATTAATTCGTTAGCGATGTGAATAGTGATTTCGCTAGGCATAATCATGTAATTATGTCGCAACGGAAAATTCGTTAAAGCGAACCCGAGCCCGAGATTGTTTGCGAGCGCATTTGCATTTCAAATTCGAGTGCGGCACACAAGTCAAATCGATAGTTGCATCAAACGTCAAATCATTAGTCACTTTGAGTGATGTGATAACTTGTCACTTGATTGATGGATTGATGGAAGTGGCTGGCAAGCTTTAATGCTTGACTTTTGGAAAGAGAAATTGGTAATTAATTTTGGAAATTGATTTGGTATTAGATACAGAAATCCTTACCAACCAACTCACTCTCTCCTCTCATCTATTCTCTCATTTTCACGCCCATGGGGCTGATGTTTTCTTCTTTGTTTTCTGCTCACTGCCGAAACAAACAAGGAGAAGAAGAGTGATGATTTTGTTGCAAAATCATGAGTGCTAGCACACATTCGAGGTCACGCGAAGGTGATAGGGAACCGCATTTGTGAGCATGGGATTTCATCACAAAGCTTGGTGCTTGCATGGAGGACCAAATCCGAAAATGGGGACACATTTTGCAGCTCACTACCGAGACTCCAAGGAGGCAGAAAATGATTTTTTTGTTGTCCATCGCATCGCTCAACCGCTCGATGTAAGTATTCTGCAACTTCCTCGTATGTATTCACATGTGTTTTTATGCTTATTATTCGATCCTTGGGACCGTAGAACTCCAACAATGGTATCAGAGCGTTGTTAAAAGCATGAAACCGATTTAGGGCTTAAAATTGGGTAAAATGTATTTGAGCATGATTTTATGAAATTGGATGATTGAGTATGCTTAAATGTGTTTTAATTGAGGATTGATTGGATCAATTTCATGAAAAATGGTTTGGAACAATTTTCCCCAAAATGTGAGGCTTGGCCGAGAATATCACTATGCCCTAATGTCTTGGATTTTGATTTTTTGATTCATTGGATGAGTTAGAATCATGTTGGGAATGTTGATTTAATGTTGATTAAAGATTCAATTGGATTGGATTTGCAATTTGACATAAAATCCCTTTTTGCCGAGATTATATGAGCATGTTTGGGTTTGATTTTTTTGTTAAATTGTGTTGGACATGATTTAATGTTGATAAGCATGATTAATTAGGCTAATTTGGTGTTTTGGAAATATTGATTTGGTTAATTAATTATGTTATACACTTTAGTCTAATTAAATTGTGAAATTGGAATTTTTGTGATTTAATTAAATGGGCTTAAATTGGATTTGGGCTTGAATGTTGTAAATGGGCTAATTGAGCTTGGTTGTACCAAGAAAGGTTTAGGCAAATTGGTTGGATCCGATTGGGCCCAAAACCGCATCCATAAAGTCTAAATGTGACTAATGGACCTTTAAAGTTTAATTGGACCTAATGGGCCTAAATTGATTTCTAGGCTTATGGGGTAATTCCTTGATTAGGCTTTGGTTATTGGGTTTGACCCAAGTTGACCAAAAGTCCACTCCTTAAAGAAATTAATTGAAAGCCCATTGGACTTTAATTAAATTAACGTTGGACGTTAATCGGGCTTTGAGACCCGTAACGAATAAATTTGGAATTTAAGTCGTAAAAGTTCGTTAAATAAAGTATAATATTTAATTTGGAATTAAATAGTGAATTAGTATTAAATACATATTAAATTGGATTTAATCTTGTAGTTTAATTTAATTCAAGAATTCGTACTTTTAGTACTTATTCGCAAAACGATTTTGACTCGCGCAAAATCAAATCGTTGCTTGAACATTGGATGGTCATTAATTATCAGATTAATTAATTTGATTAGATTGATTGATAACATGCTTGTGTGAATACATGGTTGTGATTCGTGAATAATGTATATCGGATGGATATTAGATGGGTGGGGCAATTTTAGAAAATATTGTAATAAATTTGGAATTTATTAATTGGACCTGCGTGTCCAGCCTATTACCTCTTTACCTATGTATTTCTCTTCTCACCTATTCCCCTTAATGGAAATGAGGTTTCTTTAGAAGTGTAGTGTAACGGGTAGAAGCAATACTTGTCCTAGCGGGAGAGAGGAAAGTGGGAGATTTGATCTAGGATCAATATGTAAAGTATCCATCCGCATATCATTATTATTTTATTATACGCGCTTTATTATATATTTAGAATGCATGTTTAAGGGTGTATGATGATGAGACCTTAACAAAGATAATAAATTGGTTGCCAATTTGCAAGTGAAAAACCCTCACAAAATATTAAGTGTTTTTCCTTCCATTGAGTGATTCTTACTCAAGATCCAAGACTGGCATTGGCTTGTTGGCCAAAGTCAAGGCCTTTGTCCGTCGAGGATAGGGGTGTCAAAACGAATCAACGAATCGAATTCGTATCGAATCCTAAACGAATCGAATCAAATGTGATGGATTCGTATTCGATTCGTTTATTAAACGAATCCTAATATCAGGATTCGTATTCGATTCGTTTATTAAACGAATCGAATAAGAATATTCGTTTATTCGTTTAGTCAATGATATTATTTAATAAAATAATTTACCACACTTGATTACATTAATTATTCATAAATATATACATATGAAATATGTAATTAATATATTTACTACAAATATTTCACCAAATATTGAAAATATTAATTTTTCTATGATAATTAGCTATAATTTCTCGAATCTTAATTGAAAATTAACAAGAACTAGTAAATAAAAAAAAAAACGAATCCTAAACGAATAAACAAATCAATAAGCTTAAATTCGTATTCGATTCGTTTAATAAACGAATCGAATCGAATTGACCCATTTATTAAACGAATCTATTTTTTCAAACCCGTATTCGCTTTAAAGCGAATCGAATCGAATGAATAAACGAATCCTGACCCAAATTGCCACCCCTAGTCGAGGATGTGTTTGAATCACGAGAGCTTTGTTCCATATTGGTGTCTTGTCCAAGTTTTGATTTGTTGGCCAAAGTCAAGATCACTTCTTGTCCATCGACATTGATTACTAAGCTTTCCATGGTCAATGGGTCACGCTTGACTGGGATCACTAAGTTTGTTGTGCCAAAGTGACCGGCGTAAACACACACGTATAACGCAAGCGCACGTATCGTTCAAGTAGTATAAAAATATCGATCCCACGAGGAATTAATATCTAATCTATTAATTTTATGAGGTCAAATGATTACTAGTATCTAACATGTTGTTTGATTGATTTGAAATGGTGACGATTCTAAATTTAAAAGCAAGTAAATAAAATTGTCGAAAATAGGTTTTAAGAAAATTCAATATTAAAAACTATCTATGGTTGTGATTTCTTCCAATATCATTTTAAAGATGAAGTGGTTATCTTAAAGTTGGGTTACATATTGATTTATTAACCTGGAACACTAAATTATGTGTAAGCCTCTGTCGATGGTCAGACACAAATACCCAGTTTAACCCAATTGAACCATATGTCTATGTCAACCAAATTATCTGGATTCATTAAGTTTAAGTTCCAATTATGGTTACCCCCGCCCGACAGGTATATTCCTATCCTGTAAGGAAATCTATTAAAGGGTTATCTATCCTCAAGGAAGATCGTGGGCTATTGAGTCTAAGGCTGAAACCTAAAATCCCTATGTCTAGTTCATTTTAGATTTACCAGATCAATTTTATTAATGGCCAGTTAATGAAAAAGCATTAAGTTTAAGACTCAATAAATAAATCTTTATATTACCCAAGCTATAATCTAACCCTTATAAAACGGTGATATTGGATTTCATCACAACCCCAGATAACTAATTTAGTTACAACACATAACTAGGGCTAGTAAAAACTTGAAAGTAAAAGACATAAAATAAAAATGCGGTAAAGTAAATACTGAAAAGTAAATTACAATAAAATAAAATGTTAAGGTAAAAGGAATTACTTTTACTACTACTAATTTAGATATCTCCCATAAAATAATATATAAACTTGTGATTCTTTTTCCAACCAGCCATAAAGGCGGTAACCTGATTAAGTCAAATTAAGTCCAACCAGCCATAAAGGCGGAACCAAAATTAAATTACCAACCGACCAATCTGGCGGTATCCTTTATTAGTCAGGTTTAAACCAGATTAAAATGAATTACCAACCGACCAATCTGGCGGTATCCTTTTTAAGTCAATATTTTAAATAGTGAATATATTATTTTTAAGGGAGATTAATCTAAATAGTAACAGTAAAAGAATTACCTTTCACCCTAGCTGGGGGAGTTACCTCCTCATGGTAAATAATAAAAACTGTAAAAAGTAAAAAGTAAAAATTAAATTACTATATTAACAAAACGAAATTAAAATTAGTTACAAAACTAAAAAAACTAAAAAAACTAAAAATTAAAAGAAAGTAGAGAGAGAAACTATCTCTTTAGATAGAATATAAGAGAGAGAGTGGTACATTCAATTCTGAAATCTCGAGCTCAATTTATAGGCCTCGGTAGGCTTCCAGCGTCGCGACGCCAGGGCCCTCAGCGTCGCTACGCCAGATTTTGTCGACGTGGCACGCTCTGGTTCGTTGGTTTGAAGATTCTGGATAAGCTGATAAGGTGACACGTGGCGCGGTGGTTGGGCTTCAATTATTCTGACACGTGGCGGCTTCTGATTGGTCGCTGAGATTCTTATCTGCCACGTGTCAGATAAGGATTAGATACTCAATGATTGATGCTAACGTGGCGCTGACGTGGCGACACGTGGGAAAGAGACTGTCGGCACCTTAGAATTGCGACACGTGGCACTTCCTGATTGGCTGATGATGATGTGGCACGACATGTGGAAATGTTGACCTATTGACTTGCTGACGTGGCTGATGACATGGAGACACGTAGGATGCCACGTGGCACACGTGGCGATGATGACTGTCGGCACCGTAGGATGTTGACACATGGCACGGCGCATGTTAGAAGATCGGCTGTGATGGTGACACGTGGCACGGCGCATTTTAGCAAAGTCAAACTTTTCTCAGATTCTGATTTGTGGACCCGGCGCACGTTAGCACTGTTCGGCGCATTTTAGACGTCGCGACGCTGAAGGCTTGGTGTCGCGACGCGCTAAAGACCAAAATATCCCTGTTGACGCATTTTTGTCCGTTTTTGCCCCAAATTGCCTCCAATGCTTTCCAAACTTTATTTATCTGCAAAATACATCAAAACGTTCACAAAACTCGAGAAACTATACGAAATATTAGGTCAAATGAGTGGGAATAAGTGATATAAATACCACTCATCACAAAGCCAATGCTTTGTTGATTCATAGGAAAAAGGTTAGGCAATATATTAGATATATTGGCATATATAAGATATATGTTTCGGACTTGGATGCCCCCTACTGGATCTAGGAATTGGATTGGATCCAATTGATCTTAGAGATCTACCTAGTTAATTATCATACAATTTGTTGGCCAACGTCAAGATTGTGTGATATTTAACGGGATCCTAGCCCACTAGGAAACACGGTTTCCCGAGTACTCGACAGAGGGTTATAGGCTCGCCGAAAAATAGTGGGAGGCAAGTATTAAATTTGAAATATTCGTTTAGTTACTTACCATATGCGCTCATATCAAATCATTCGTCAAATAAATTAAATGTTAGTTGGACTAATATTTAAATTGTTGTTTTAATTAAACAGTTGGACTGTACTCAAACTATTCATTTATAGTTGATTATATAATTGGATTATAGTAATCAATATATTTGAATTAATAAATTTAATTATAGTTGATTTTATAATTGGATTATAGTAATCAATATAATTGAATTTAATTAATTTAAATTATAGTTGATTATATAGTTGGACTATATTAATCATTATAATTAATAGTACCTAAAATCGTTGATTAAATAGTTGGACTATTGGAATCAAGATAAAATTGAAAGATGGACATTTAAAACATAATCCTAGGGAAAATGTATTTAAATGGTTTATTTTTCAAATTGGGAATAAATTTCAGGATAGTCCTGAAAACTAGTAAGTTACTTTATTTGATAAAATAACATATTAGGCCTAAGCCCGGAGTTAAGCAAATAGTAGAACATGATATTTGGAATATTCATGTGATGATAACTTTAGTGTTTAATCCATTAAGCTTTCCAATTAGACTCCTTAATTTCTTAATCAGAACTAAGGATTAGATCCTTATAATATGATATTGAAATTGAAGGATCTTCATAAATCTATTTTTAGATTTTAAGAAGTACTAAATGCAATAAATAACTCTTGGAGGGTTAATGGCTATTCTCAATGAGACAAAGCCAAACTTTGCAAAAAGGCAAATAGCGCAAGGCGCACCTTACTTCGACATTCAAGAAGGCCAAGGTTAGACCGAAGGCTTCTAAGTGTGAAAAGGGCAAAGGGAAAATCATTATAATCTTCTGGGAAGATAAAGGACATATCCCAAAATGTCTGCCTAAATTGTGGCAAACAAGATCGCGGAAGCGTGACTGCTGTTTGGACAAAGTAGACATGAAGGAATTGAAAACGGGCAAGGCTCCGATTTTAAATATGTTTGTCACAAATATATTCACAACTAGTATTAAAATTGGATTTTAAATACTTAGTGTGGTACATAAATATGTATTGATGAGTAGAATCTGCTATAAGCAGGATACTGACTTCAGTTGAGATTAATCTGCGAACTGGAAACGGGACAATTGTCGCTGTTTTAACCGTAGATACCTAAAATTTAGGAACTACCCTTTGGGTGTGTACTTAAATTTAGAAACTGTTATAATGTAACTAGTTTGACTAGAAACATTATCTCTGTATCAGTGTATAATCTGTTGCGGATTTACCTTTATATTCTAAAACACTAAAGTGTTTCATTATATAAAGATGATATTGAGATAAACACATTAGATGTGAATAACGGAATTTATATTTTGAATATAAATAAATCTCAAACATATAATGTGACAAACAAATAGCTCAAACTGATTTGATCAGAAGAAACATATTGTGGCATTGTTGTCTAGGACACAATTAAATAAGACTCGTATATCCACACTTTTGAAGAGTGGGTACTAGGACATATTTGATTCTATTCAAATAAAGTCTACGAATCTAGTTTATTGGGCAAAGTGCCTAAAACACTATTTACTTGGTAAAAGTGCAAATGCCACCGACCTATTAGCCCTAGTTCATAGTGACAGAGGTGGGCCCATATCTAGCTAGGCTAGAGGTGGATATGAATATTTCATGACCTTTACGGATGTGGCATCACGTTATTGTTATGTGTTTCTTATGAAACACAAATCGGAAACTTTTAAAGTTTCGACACGAAGTAGACAAACAGATCGGCTAAGGTATTAAACCATCACGGTTAGAACATAATGGAAAATACTTGAGCAATAAGTTTCTAATATACTTGAAAGAGTATAGTATTCTTTCAAATGAGGACTCCTCTCAGAACATGTCAATTTGACGGTGTGTCCGAACAGAGTAACCAAATTTTATTAGACATGATAAGGTTAATCATGAGTCGCTCTGAGCTACCATTTCCTTCAACGGATAAGCTTTAAAAAGTGCATAACTTATTTTGAATAAGGTTCCATAAAATCTGTTTGACAGACTTCATATTAGATATGAACCGGAAAGAAACCGGGTTTCTCATTCCTGAAAATTTGGGAATGCTAGGCATACATTTAGATGACACCAAACTAAAACCCAAATTGGATAAGTGCCAATTGTTGGTTATCCTAGGGATACTAAAGTATAGTACTTATACATCTCACAAGAGAACAATTTAATTATTGCTCACCATGCGGTTTTCCTGAGAGGAATACCTATATGCAGTGGTAAGTGGGAGGATAGTAAAACTCGATGAAAATCGGAGTAATACTGTTCCAGGCACTGAATCCTTAATGGAACACAAATAGTTCATCAGGGATGAAACTATACCAATAATCTTCGAATACACAAGAACCACGTAAGTCGAACAGAGTCAGAAAATAACCTGGGGTATGGGTTTCTGATCTCACCTCATAAAGATGTTGATCTCATAGAGGAATACCAATCGACTACGTATGAGGAAGTGATACAAGGTATCAACTCCCTATTATGGCAAAGTGCCATGAATCCGAAATGGATTCCATGTATACCAACTATGTTTGGATACTAGTTGACGTACCGCAAAGGCATTGTGCCTACTGGTACTATATATGTCTTCAAGGAAGACATACATGGAAGGCAACATACCAACGTTCTAAGCTAGGCTTGTAATGAAAAGGGTATCGTTATCAACATTGTGTTGATTACGACAAAACATTTTACCTATTGCCACGATAAATCCATTTGGATAATGCTTGCTAACGTTGCATATTTCATTTATGAAATATGTCAGCTGAAAGGGAAAATCGCTTTCCTTAAACGGAAACCTTTTGGAGGATGTTTACAACATCCTGTCGATTTTATCATACCATAACTAGCAAACAAGGTTTGCGGGTAAATCGATCCATGGGTGGATTGTAGCAAGCATAAGTTCTTGTAACGAAAAGGGTATCGTTATCAACATTGGGTTTCTCATTCCTGAATATTTGGGAATGCTAGGCATATGTTTGGATGATACCAAACTAAAACCTAAATTGGATAAGTGCCAATTGTAGGTTATCCTAGGGATACCATAAGTATAGTGTTTATACAACTCACAAGAGAATAATTTAATTGTTGCTCACCATGTGGTTTTCCTAAGAGGAATAACGATATGCAGTGGTAAGTGGGAGGATACTAAAACTCGATGAAAATCGGAGTAATACTATTCAAGGCATCGAATCCTTAATGGAACACAAATAGTTCATCAAGGATGAAACTATACCAGTAATCTTCGAATATAAAAGAACCAAGTAAGTCGGAGAGAGTCAGAAAACAACCTGGGGTATGGGTTTCTGATCTCACCTTATAAAGATGTCAATCTTATTGAGGAATACGAACTGACTACGTATGAGGAAGTAATACAAGGTATTGACTCCCTATTATGGCAAAGTGCCATTAGTCGAAATGGATTCCATATATACCAACCAAGTTTGGATACTAGTTGATGTACCGCAATGCATTGTGCCTATTGGTACTGTATAAGTCTTCAAGGAAGACATACATGGAAGGCAACATACCAACGTACTAAGCTAGGCTTGTAGCGGAAAGGTATCGTTATCAACATTGTGTCGATAACGACGAAACCTTTTACCTGTTGCCACGATAAATCCATTTGGATAATGCTTGCTAACGCTGTATATTTCATTTATGAAATATGTCAGCTGAACGGGAAAATCGCTTTCCTTAAACGGAAACCTTTTGGAGGATGTTTACAACAACCTGTCGATTTTTTCATACCATAACTAGCAAACAAGGTTTGCGGGTAAATCAATCCATGGGTGGATTGTAGCAAGCATAAGTTCTTGGAATTATCGTTTTGATGTAATCATAATGGTTTATGATTTAATTCAAAACGAAATGATTCTTGTGTATATAAGGAGGTTAGTGGGAGCGCACTGACAGTGGTTGTCCTATAAAATAATGATAATATGTCATTTCTTGGAAATGATATTCCCATAATGATAATCGGTGAAAGCTTGGCTTTCGAGAAAACTCTCCGAAAACCCGTACATTAATAATGTACGCGACCTGGTGTCTCATACGCTTTGAGCATATGGATTCACAAACAGGTCAATCCAAGTGATAGTCACTGGATTGATATTAAGAACATCCTTTAGTTTCTTAAACTATGGAGAATGAGAACTTGAAGTGACTGGGATCACTGCTACAAGTTTCCTAACCGATAAAAATGGTACTATACAGTTTGAATAACGGAACAGTGAGCTGGAAATCTTTCAATCAAGATACTATTATTGCTGCAACTGAGGCAACAATAGAAGCCTTCTGGGTCGATAAATATATCTAATTAGATTAGATATAGTTCTGTTAGCAGCTGAGCTAGGCTTCAGCACATGCTAAAGAATTAATGGTCTCATCAACGATCCAGATACATACTTCGATATTCATCTGATTCGTTCGGATCATACATCGTGGCGATTTGATGATCGAATAAATCGCATCATATGATAATCATGCAAATCCGCTGACGAAAACCTTTCCTCAGCAGTTTGAGCGAACCGGTACATAGTTCGGGTGGTAGATACTCGAGTGACTGGCTATAGGACAAGTGGGAGATTGTTGGACAATTATGACCCATAGCGTCACAATTTGTACAGATCATGGTATTGTTGTACAAATTAACTATGTGATAAGGGATTGCTCTTTTATCATTTGTGATTAGATCACCAAGATGTATAAATGATTACATCCTTCTTAAACATAAGATCCAAGATTTTATTGACACATGCAAGATATCTAACCCCAAAGGAGTCGGGGCTATACAGTAATCGGATTTTAAATCATAGCATTTGCATCTTTACTTTTCGTTATGTAATAACTCTTTTTTGAAATAAATTTGGTTTTGTAAAACTTTATGTCTCTTAACAAAAGATAAGCATCTTTAAATCCATAAGATGATTCTAACTTTGGAATCACTAGCAAAACAATATCCACAAATGCGCACTGAAGCTCGCTCTTGGAATTGTAATACATACTTAGAAAGAATTTATGGTGACACAACTTGTAGAAATGGTCAAAGCACTTGATATTTACTTGACCATTTTCCAAGGTTAAGACTGAGTTGACACTAGGTTAAAGAGATGACGCAAATAAAAGAAAATATGTGTTAAAAAAAGAAAAAAAGGAAAAAAGAAAAGAAAAACTGTGAACCCACAAAAACATACTCCGCTGTTTGGATTGTTTAGTAACCAGAGTATCGTGAACCTCACAACTACTTTTGCTTCAAACGTTAACTCGAATATTGAGTATGCAAAGCCACTTGAATTGGTGAATTAGTTGAGTAACTAGGGGCCCACTTTACAAATGTGCAGTTTTTGTTTCAAAAGCCAATTTGACAACTCAAGAAAGCCAAGGACAAATACAAACCTTACAAATTCTGAAATCTTGTTGATCCTTAACTAGGTTCTAGATTACCTTGACTAAGAAAGATATGAAAAATGAACTAAAGTGCTAATACCAGTCTACACTTAGCAAATATAAATCGATCTGGGTTACAGGCAATTCTTTATAAAAATTCACACTCACATATGAAAAAGCATTCTAAAGGTGAAACCTTTGTTGGAATGGAATTTTGAGTTTAAACAATGCTCATACTTTGAAAAGAGAATGGATTTCAAATAAAAACTTTTGAAAATATGCGATGAGTCATGGCATGATAAAAATTCAGAAAGTAAGATTGATGATTTGGAAATCCTGAATGACAGTCTGGGCAAGAAATGAGACAAGATCTGACAATACCTCTACAAAAGAACATCACAACTCCAGCAAGCCAAAGAACGGGCCTGTAATTAGATATCATTTGCATACATACATGTATATATACAAATATCATTTCTTTTGTAGAAAACTTGAACAAACGCAAGCCTCCAAGAAGTGGAGCGAGACACAAAACGCTCAATAGCAGTCAAATGTCGAAGCCTCCAAGACATGGAGCACCCTACAGTCCGAAGGACAAGATATAGGGACGAGGCTCGCTTGAACATAGTAACTGGGGGGTAAGGCCCACCTAGATGTAATAACTAAGGGCAACGCCTACCGCACAATTAGGTTTTGGAATGCCTATTATAGAAATATGTTTTGGCATGCCTTGAGATCAAAAAATTGGGTTTTGGAATGCCTAAGATTCATTCCAAAAAATGAAACAGGTCAAAGGATTTGGAACGACAACAAATTTGGAATTCCAAATGAAATTAAAACGCCGAGGAATTGGAGATGGGTTTGGAACGCCGGAAAATTTAGAAAGTTGCGAAGAATTAGAATACCAAAGGATTTCGAACACCAATAAAAGTAGATTTGGAATGACAATGAACATCAAATAACTTCGAGAAGGAAATGAGACCTCGGAATGAGGATGAATAATAGATAACTTTGGGAATGAAGAAAAACCTTAGAATAAAGATGAATATCGGACGTCATTGAGAATGAAGTAGAACATAAGAATAAAGATAGACAGACGACAGCTTCAGAATGAAATAAAAGCCTCGGGAATGAGGATAGATAGTATAAAAATTCAAATTTGAAATGAAGTCTCAAGGATGAGGTTGAAACATCACAGACAACTTTGAGAATGGATACAAAATTCGAGAATGAAAATAATTCCGAGAATGGATATAAACTTTGAGAATTAAGACAACTCCGAGAATGGAATATCAAACAGCTTTGGGAATGAGGTAGAGATTCATGATGAACATCCAACAACTCCATGACTGGAGTAATAAGTCGAGAACAAAGCCCATCCAAAATCAGAAACACTGGGGTAAGGTCCATCTAAAAAGGATATCTGGGGTAAAGTACGCCTATAAAAAGATACATGGGTCGATGCAGCTCATCTGATCAAAGGATCAGAAGGGTTTGAGGGTCTAAAAAAATGACAATAGAGATCGAGACATGATTGAGGTCCAACAACTACGACAACAGAGATCGAAGCATCTCATCTGATCGAGGAATCATAGTACCGAGGGTCCAACCACTACGACAGTAGAGATTGAGGCATATCTGTTGGGAAGCGGCTGTGAGAACGCAGCGGAAAATTAAAATTATTATGCCACTTTCCCTTTGCCCAATACCCATTTGTTTTTATTATTCTACAAGCCTAGGCATGTTACTATATATTCTAAGCATAAAAATCATAAAACATGCAAATAACATAAACCTAAAAATGCTAACTATTATAAGAACTCTAATTAACAAAAAGAAAGAAAAAGACTTACTTGAACCGAAGAATCCTCCAATCCTCCCTCCAATCTACAAGCTTTTCTCGAACTCAGTAATCTCTTCCACGTTCTAAAGAGCCACCCAAGTGTGTGGCCTCCAAAGATGCACACACCAAAGCCAAAACTCAACGGCAAGACTACGCCTTGAGTGCACGGGTATTTTGCCCTTGGTGCTAGCCTAGGAAAATACCTCAAAACTTTTAACTCGAGGTTCCTCTAGTCAATTAGACTTAAGGATCCTCAAAATCAGTGGCTTACTCTTAAACTTTAGAGTTGCTCACTTATATAAACCCAAGCTATGAAAGGTTTTGGTGTAAAAATTTGTGAAGAATTCTTTGGGTTTATATAGTGCTCTAAAGACAACAAAATTAATTAAGAATCTGATGCGGGATAAAAGCTAATTTAATCTTAGCCATTGGATCTTAATTTAGTGGTTTAATGAGATTGTAAAACCCTAATAAGAGTTTGGGCCGAATTGGAATTCAAAACAAATAACAAAAAAAATATTATTCACATGAATAGTATTTTTTATTTCAATTCCCAAAGTGCCCCTATCGTCATTCACCAATCCCTAAGCCACTAAGGAACCTCATAAATGATCTGTTCAATAATTAAACACATTGAACCATTTATGAACAATTCCTATAACAATCATATATGCTGTTAAATTTGTATTGTGCACTGTTAACCATTGATTTCGACTTTGTTGTGTGTGACCTTTTGGGTTCCCTTCAAGTTAGACATGAAATGAATCGTGATAATTTAATCGAACATAAATTATCATCCGATCATATGGTCGTTCGATTTCAATGACCAAGGTTGACATCTAGCAACATGCCAAGGCCCACAAATGAGAAGGAAAGATATATATACACATTATGTATGCGCTTTACATATGATACGGTCCCTCACCTCATTGTATCCCCACCGTTTGACCTAGGGTATGGAAAGTGTCTACTCATATAGTGAAAGGTATGATGTTGATAGTGTCATGAATCGTGCTAACCCAAGAATCTAATATGATTCTTCCGTTGCGGCCACAGTCTCAAGCACTGATCAGACATATCAACCTGCGAACTGGAATACTACTCTTATAAGAAAATATTATCCGAGAGAGTGGCGATTCTCTGTTGAATTTTTACAAACTTCATGTGTTTCAACAAATGACCCAATCATACCCTTATGACCGGATCTTTTGAACCGAGAAAGGATAATGTCAAAGTTATTTGATCCACATATAAGATTGTAAAGACCTCAAGTTTAAGGACTAGTCATACAATCGATATATGAAAGTTCTCACAGACACATGGGATAAACACTCCATGTGAAAACTTTCGGCGGTCAGTTTGATAGACACGAGCAACTCATGCATCCATGTGATACACCAAGTGGACGGATCTCCGCTAGTAGCCTATGAGATCGGCTACCCCACTTAAGGGCGGATCATATCATCATGCTAGTCTCTCCACTTTGTGAACGCCCATATTATTCACAAAACTATGACTAGGAACGTTTAAGAGTAATGATTCTCATAAGGTGTGGAAGCCATCATCTTATTATTCCAATGGCTTTATTACAGTGTTTGATGATTCATATAAGTTATGTAAGACACGTATAATAAAGATTGTCATTTTATTAATTAATGAAAATATTACAAATACATGTACATATAGCCAATCCACAAGTTGGGTATAGGGCATATCTCTAACAATCTCTCACTTGCACTATAGCCAACTAGTATGAATCTGGACACCATACTCTCGGGTGTGCCTATCATGCTTTTGTTGAGTCAGCCCTTTAGTAGAGAATCTGTAATATTATCTTCTGTGGGTATTTTCTCTATAATAACTTCTTTTCTCTCAATAATCTCCCTGATGTGATGAAATCGCCTGAGTACATGCTTGGATTTCTGGTGGGACATTGGTTTCTTTGATTGAGCAATGGCGCCCGTGTTTTCACAGTACATCGTGACGTCATTCTTTATCGCGGGAAGCACTTCCAGCTCCGTGATGAACTTCTTTCTCCAGACTGATCCCTTAACTGCCTCAGATGCTGCAATATACTCAGCTTCAATGGTGTAGTCTGTTGTAGTTGACTGCTTTGAGCTTTTCCAACTGACAGCACCATCATTCAAAGTAAACAGATATCCTGTTTGCGATCTGTTGTCATCCTTATCGGTCTGAAAGCTCGCATCACAGTAACCAATGAATTTCATCTCAGAACAATCTCTGTATGTTAAAAACACATCCTTAGTTCTTCTCAGATACTTGAGGATTGTTTTGACAGCTGCCTAGTGTTGCTCACTAAGATTTGCCTGATACCTGCCCGTTATGCTAAGAGCATAAGAGACATCAGGTCTTGTACATAGCATGGCATACATGATCTATCCTATTACTGAAGCATAAGGGATCCTACTCATACGCTCTCTATCTGAAGGAGTATGTGGACATTGCTCCTTAGATAATTTGATTCCATGACAAGTAGGAAAATTACCTCTTTTGGAATCTTCCATTTTGAATCTTTTCAAAACTTTATCAATGTACGTAGATTGAGAAAGTCCTAACAACCTCTTAGATTTATTACGGTAGATCTTAATGCAGAGGATGTAGGCTGTTTCTCCCAAATCTTTCATGGAGAAATTCTGAGATAACCATTGCTTGGTGGCTTGCATCATGGGAATATCATTCTCGATGATTAATATGTCATCGACATATAATACAAGAAATACAACAGCACTCTCACTATTTTTCCTATAAACACAAGGCTCGTCTACACTTTTCATGAAGTCAAATTCTTTGATTGTCTCATCAAATCATATATTCCAACTTCTGGAGGCTTGCTTGAGTCTATAAATGGATCGTTTAAGCTTGTATACTTTATTATGATCATCCTTAGATACAAACCCCTCAGGTTGTGTCATATAGATTTCCTCTACGAGGTTCCCATTAAGGAAAGTTGTTTTGACATCCATCTGCCAAATCTCATAATCAAAGTGTGCAGCTAGTGCCATTAAAATTCGAATGGACTTTATCATTGCAACAGGAGAGAAGGTTTCGTCATAGTCAATTCCTTGGATTTGTCTATAACCTTTCGCCACCAACCTAGCCTTATAGGTTTGGAAGTTGTCTTCTGCATCAGTTTTACGCTTGTAAATCAACTTGCAGCCTATGGGTTTTATCCCTTCAGGTGTATCTACCAAGTCCCAGACTTGATTATGATACATAGAGTCTATTTAGGATTTCATGGCCTCAAGCCACTTGACTAAATCAATGTCACGCATTGCTTCGTCATAACTGGTGGGATCGTCATTATCAATGACCTGATCATGTTCCTCATCAATATGGAAACCATATCTTTCAGGCTCATGTCATTCCCTACCAGACCTTCTGAGTTCGTAACCTTGTGGTTGTTCTGTCGCCTCCCTTTTGAGGGGCCTGGGGTTTAGTTCTATGTTAGTTTTTTCTTCTCGTACCTCATCAAGGTCAAGTCTACTCCCACTATATTTCTTGAGAAGGAATTCATTCTCTAGAAATTTAGCATTTCGTGAGATAAATGTTCTTTGTTCATTTGGGACGTAGAACATGTATGCTCTTGAGTTCAAAGGGTATCCTATAAAGTTACATTTAACTGCCCTATCATCCAATTTATTAGTTTTTGTGAGCTTGGCATATGCGTCACATCCTCAAACTCTTAGATATCTAAGACTAGGACGTTTCCCAGACCATAACTCATATGGCGTTTGACTAACAGGCTTAGAAGGAACTTGGTTTAGTAGTAGTGTTGTAGTTTCTAAAGCAAGACCCCAAAATGAAAGAGGTAGATCCGTGCCTGACATCATTGATCGGACCATATCTAATAATGTCTGATTTCTCCTTCCAGAGACCCCATTATGCCGTGGAGTTCCCGGAGGAGTCCACTGGGAAACAATGTCATTTTCTCTCAAGTATTCTTGAAATTCGTTGTTTAAGTATTCACCACATCGGTCAGACCTTAGTGACTTAATACTTTTATTAAGCTAGTTTTCTACTTCAGCCTTGAAGTCTTTGAATTTCTCAAAGGCTTCAGATTTGTACCGCATAATGTACACATACCCATATCGCGAATGATCATCGATAAAGGTACTGAAGTAGGAGAATCCACCTCTAGCGGTGACTGACATTGGTCCGCATACATCAGAGTGTATGAGTTCTAATGTCTCCACTGCACGCTGTCATTTACCTTTGAAGGGTAATTTGGTCATTTTACCATGTAAACAAGACTCACAAGTTCCATAAGGTTTATGTTTGAAGGATTTGAAATACCCATCCTTATGTAGCTTAGTTAATCTTGTTTCATTGAAATGACCTAAGCGACTGTGCCATAGAAGTGATTCATTGAGATTATTCGAGTTAACGTTGTATATATTAGAGGTTGAACATTCTTTGTTAGTTTGTAAGACATAGATACCATTATTCAAAATACCATCTCCATATTTTATTTCATTGAAATAAATAGAACATTCATTACAACTTATTAGGCATGAAAAGCCTTTATTACATAAAGAAGAAATTGAAATGATGTTCTTTACTAGAGAAGGTACATAAACACAATCTTCTCAGTCTAAAACTAAACCATTCGGCAAAACTAACGAATAAATCCCAATGCACTATGCAACCAGTTTTGCTTCATTACCCATGCGTAAGTCAACCTCCCCATGACGGAGTCTCCTACTATTTCTCAAGCCCTGCACATTGTTACATAAGTGAGTCTCACAATCGGTGTCAAGCACCCAAGTAGAAGGTTCAGAGTTTTAAGAATATAGTTCAATCATATACAACATACCTGAAGCATTGGGCTCTTGGCCTCTTGGGCTTCCCTAACTTCCTTGGCTTTTAAGGATCTGCAGTCTTTCTTCCAATGTCCCTTCTTTCCACAAAAGAAGCATTTCCTCTTTCCCTTTTTCTTCTCCACCGTACCATTGGGCTTTAGGTGATCTGGAGCCTTGGCCTTGCCCTTATTTTTCTTTGGGCCTCGTGGCTTTAGGTTCGTACCCATAAGCATGACGGAGGTTTTAAGCTCCGGTTTCAAGTCCTTCTCTGCTTGCTTTATCACATTGTGCAATTCTGCTAAAGTAGCTTCTTTATCAGACAGATGAAACTGCATAATAAAGTTAGAGAATTCTTTTGGTAAGGACTGAAGAATTAGATCGTGACCTATCTTATGATCCATGATGAACCCGAGGTTGGCCAATTTTTCAATATGGCCAATCATCTTAAGCACATCTCCACTAACAAATCCTTCCTTATACCTTGTTTGGAATAAGGCACATGACACTTGGAATCTCTTAGTATGAACGAAAGTTGCATACAACTCCTTCAAGTGAAAGATGATGGTTTGAGCATCCATATCTTCGTGAGCTTTCTGAAGTTCGTCCGACATAGAGCCAAGCATTATGCAAACTGCTTGCTCATCATTATCGACGTGTTTCTTCCAAGCATCAAATGTATCTTGGTCAGCATCTTCTGCGGGTTGAGGGGGAAATGGTCTTTCAAGAACATAGAAAATATTTTCTTGTCGTAAGACAATTTTAAGGTTTCTAAACCAGTCATTGTACTTGTCCTCTTTGAGCTTATACTCATCAAGGATGGAACGAAGTGATACTCTATTTGCCATTTGAATGTTTGTGAAATATTTTAACCCGCTTGTTAAGAGAAAATGTTAAAATAAGGAATATGTTTTCATTAATGTTTCATAATAACATGGGCTTTTAATATTATGAAGTTGCTCTCATTCAATTGTTTTAAAATTTTAAGCAAATTGTATCAAACCCAATATGATGGATTTCTTGTGGGCAAGGATCCCATTATCATCATTTCATAACTCCGACTAGGGCCGGTCATTATAAAATACGATAATTAGGTAGGTTCCCAACCAATTTATGATATAAATCACAATTCCTTGATCATTGGGTTGGGCAATCAAACATGCCATAGCTTATGCTAGTCCTTGTGGACACCCAATCTTTGCCACTAAGTTATAAGACCACGCCTAAGGGTTGCTGCGTCTTATGACTCAGAAAAGTCAAACCATTGTCAATAGTACGATTTAGGGACAAATTGGTATTGGTCAGTCTGGTAAAGCCTAGTTCTACCAATATGGTTTAAGCCCTTTGGGTCTATACTTTACAATGGGAGGCAGATTTTAGACTTAAATTGTTATTGATGATTTTAGCAAGTTTAAGTGAATAACTGTCAAATGGATTCCTCCATTGAAAATTCCCCAGAGGGAGGGTGGAGTGAACTCTTTTAAATACCCTTACCTCTTAGGCTCTTATTGCCTTGTTGACAGGAATAAACAATAGATCCTCCAAATTAGTCCAACACTTTAAATATGCTTTAAGGTAAGCTTTGAGTAAATGATTATCTAGATGTCTTCACAGCTTTTCCTTTTGGCTATAAAAAGGTAGTGAGTGAAGGAAGACACCAAATCATTATCCAACTCTAGTAACTTTAGTTTGGAAAGTTTTATTAACCCCTTGGTCCCAACCCACTTGTATATTTTATAATGTCTTTTATTATAAACAATTGATTTATATTTATTAGCCTTAAAGGTAATAAATCTCTAAGTTCATCACGGAATAATTACTTAGCTAAAGGATAAGCAATACGCTCTCTATTTCTTAGAAAGTCTATAGATGCTTGTACCCTAAAATAATCATGCCAATTCTCATCATACATAGAAACATCAAGCATATGAGTTTTAATATGTTGGAATTATTTTAGGCATTAAATAACTTTGATTAATATTTAATTATGATATTGCATTTTATTTTATTCAAATAAATTTACTATTCACGTTTTTCTGCAGATGCGTGAATTTTAAATGTAATTTCACAATTCAAATCTTACCCAAATCATGCAAAACTTGTGCCTAAAATTAAGTTCAGGGTGTTAGCTTTCCAACGAGATTTTACACACCCAATTTCGAGTTCAAATGAGAGAGAAATAATCAAACAAAAATGGTTCGGTGATATCACTGTTGGGAAGCGGCCGCGAGTGCGCAGCGGAAAATTAAAATTATTATGCCGCTTCCCTTTGAACAAGACCCATTTGTTTTGATTATTCTACAAGCCTAGGCATGTTTCTATATATTCTAAGCATAAAACTCATAAAAAAATACAAAGAACATAAACCTAAACATGCTAACTATCATAAGAACTCTAATTAAAATAAAGAAAAGAAAACGACTTACTTAAACCGAAGACTCCTCCAGTCCTCCCTCCAATCTACAAGCTTTTCTCGAACTCAGCAAGCTCTTCCACGTTCCAAAGAGCCACCCAAGTGTGTGGCCTCCAAAGATGCACACACCAAAGCCAAAACTCAACGGTAAAACTATGCCTCGACTGCACGGGTATTTTGCCATTGGTTCTAGCCTAGGCAAATACCTCAAAACTTTTAACTCGAGGTTCCTCTAGTCAATTAGACTTAAGGATCCAAAAAATCAGTGGCTTACTCTTAAACTTTAGAGTTGCTCACTTATATAAACCCAAGATATGAAAGGTTTTGGTGTAAAAATTTGGGAAGAATTCTTTGGGTTTATATAGTGTTCCAATGACAACAAAATTAATTAAGAATCTGATGTGGGATAAAAGCTAATTTAATCCTAGCCATTGGATCTTAATTTAGTGGTTTAATCAGATTATAAAACCCTAATAAGAGTTTGGGCCGAATTGGAATTCAAAATAAATAACAAAAATTATTTTTACTATTCATATTACTATTAATGTGAATAGTAATTTTTTTTAATTCCAATTCCCAAAGTGCCCCTATCTTCATTCACCAATCCCTAAGCCATTGTGGAACCTCATAAATGATCTGTTCAATAATTAAACACATTGAACCATTTATGAACAATTCCTACAGCAATCATATATGTTGTTAAAATTATATTGTGCACTGTTAACCATTGATTTCGACTTTGTTATTTGTGACCTTTTGGGTTCCCCTCAAGTTAGACATGAAATGAATCATGATAATTTAATAAAGTAAGACCTGAGGGCCCTTTAACTTTAATTATATATCTACTGTTTTGACACAAGATGTACGGACAGACATGCATCTATCATAAATTAATTCTGACCATATGCACTGGCTAGATATGGTCGCATACTTGTTTCCCTGTGGTATATAGGATGAAAACCCAGACATAAATTCTATAGCTGATTTTGAATAGACAGTGGTATGGTCTATATTTGGGATACAATTCCACATACTACTTGGAAACGGATTTGTGCGACTTTTTTTCTTACTGGCTTTGTCAATTCTGATTATTTCATGTTATCATTATAGTTTTGTTTGTTATCCCGTTGTGAGTTATATTTGTTTGTTATCCCGTTGTGAGTGATCTTGCATATTATTGGTTTTAAGCATGCCACGTCTCGATTATTAATTACATGCATGATTCTGTCTTTCTGTCATTTATAGCATATCTGGCCAGGCCTTTAGCAAGTCAGACTAGACATTTAATTTATTAATAAATATTCGACCAACGGTGGCCATATTCGGCTAGGCTTCCACGAAGTCAGTCCAATAAATGATACGTTTAAACATTATTTTGGATTATTATTATATTGTATGATATATAAATTGTCATTACATGTATTGCATTATAAGATATATGAATCTTCTTTTTAGTGTGGATATTATACTATCATCAGTAAGGGACCATTTCAGGTTGGGCTTTGCGAGGGGCGAAGTGCGGCCTTAAATCATTTCCAGTATCCCATACTGGATAGCAGCTCCTTTATTCTCCAATTAGATCCATGTTGACTCATATGTACTCTTTACGAGCTGCGAACTCAATAGAGTAGTGGTCTCCGATGTTATAGGCATATTGGTAAACCACAATTTTCTCCTATATGAACATGATCATAGGTAAGAAGATTACATTCTATTATATGTATCTGTGAAGGAATAAGATTAACTTATGTTATATGCATTTAGTTTTCCATTTCTTATTATGGATGAAGTGGATTGTATGTTATATGCCCTAGATCTTCATGTAATGTAAACTAAATTATTTATTTTGAAATAAAATATGCATTATTCATTTGTCAAATATTTGATTTAAATCGCATATTGTAAATTATCTTTGTTTACCTTTGATTACTCATGTGCCTTCAGACTTGGTGTATGAGTGTTATAAACAAAAGGATTTAAGTCTGAAATTATTAATTTAAAATAGTCCATAGATAGAAAATAAAACAGATACTTTGTTTGTGGTTTATCTATAGCTGCGATCTATTTTATAATTGTATGGCAACCTTAATCAGGGATCGCACATCTGGTGACATGAGAATAAAGGCACTTTATATGATGTGATCTTATAGGATTGGACCCAAATAGAAATGATTTTCTTATAATATTCGTTAAATCAAGAAAATCATTTCAATCTATTTGATGGTCATATATGGATTGATCGGAATTCTGAGTGTACTGCGAACTCCAGCATGACTTTGATTTTCAAAGGTGAGGTTGGTGTAGCAATCTCGACTAATAACTATGTACTTTGGGGACATGGTTTGGTGTGTAGCTAGAGATATTTTACATAAATATGGAGTTCACTTCTTTTTGCGAGAAGTAGATGAGTATTTTCCTTAAGGGTTGATTCAGTATTTGAATGGTTAGAACTCTCAAGTCTTTCTATTACAAATAGAAATATCAATATTCATAATAATTACGAATAAATCATTCATTAGAGAATCAACGGTACTTATGGTATAAAATAATTAGAGGGGTATAACGAACATTATGACCCAACTCTGATTGTGAGATACTCGTAGGCATGGAAAGCAGACCCGGCCCGGGTCTGCATGGACTAGGACAACCAGGGTCCGGGTGTACCTGGATCAGTAAAAAAATTACAGATCCGGTTCTGAATTTCACATACTCGCACTGTCCCGAATCCGAATGCAGGTTCGGATATTTCCGGACCCGGGTACTCGGGACCCGATTTTTTTAAAAAAAAAAAAAAAAAACAAAAATAAAAACAAAAACGTTACATAACCCTAAATTAGAGTCTCTATCCCTAATTCCTAAAACTACATAGTAATATTATAGTATTGAATTTGAATAGTGGAGTTTAAAAAAAAAGTTGCGAATCCCGGGTCCATTCCGGGTATACCCGGGTCTGGACCCGGATACCTTTTCTGGGTCCACTGTCGGACCTGTGTCCAAAGAAGAAGTTTCGGATCCGGATCCGGATCCGAATCCGGAAATTGCCATCCCTAGATACTCGTGAAGGGCCAATTCGTATGTAATGACTATATCGATGGACATCGACGTAGTTCAACTTAAATTATTTATCTAAGGTACCGAGAGTGCATCTTTAGGTTTTTAATGGAATAACCTAAAGTTTATAATTTAGAATATTTAATTAAGAGTATTATTAATATTCCGAGATTATTAGAGCTCAGAATTGTTGGTCCATTTGGTCCTCGTGCTAGCTCGATATACCGTAGTAAATTGAATATAATTGGATAGTCCAATTATATACTCACATATATACTATTATTAACATGATTAATAATATATTTGGTCATACATACAACTTTATATTATATTTAATATAAAATTTTCATTAAATAAATGATTATGAGATAATCATTTATTTCAATATAAATATTAGATTATTTAATATGCCACTTTAGGAAATAAAGAATTCTAAAATAAAATTTTTTCATGAATGGTAATTATCTCCTTTTGTTTTGTAACATCTTTATGTCTTTGTGATGGCATTTATCAAAAGATTATATGTTACAAAAATTGACTAAGGTAGTCGAATTTTGTACATGAAAATGCATTAGGATTTATTTTATTTTGGAAAATTAAACCCTAAATATAAAAGGATAAGTATGTTATATTTTTACCCTAATTCATTCTTGTGAAATCCTAGCCACTCTAGTTCATATTTTTCTCTCAAGTGTTTAAAGAAAAAGAAAAAGAACAAAAAGAAAAGAAAAGAAAAAATTCTGGTGTGATATACTTCATCTCTAAAGAGTTTAGAGATTGGATTGTGAGTCAAACTCACCATTGTCTTTGTTGGTAGCGAGACATAGCATGGAAAATCATTCGAAGTTGGAACAAATATCCTCATCTTCTTTCTTTTACACTACACAGTTGTTAGCAGAAAATCTGCTCACTGTCACATCTTGTTGGTTGATTTATGGACTAGGTTTGTTTTGATTTTTATCAAGAAAATTTTGGAAATACAAAGGGGTGTTTCTAAGGTGTTGTGGGGAAAAAATCACACCTGGAATATTGCTATTGCTCACGCAAATCATGGGCTGTTTTGGGTGAGTTGTGCGCGTATTTTGGGTGCAAAACATATCAGATCTAAGTTGTTATTCGGGGGCTGTTCTAGGGATGAAGATTGTTAAAAATAGAAGCAAAACATCAAACCAAGGGCTGGTCAGATTCTGCTATCAAAGGGAGAAGGTAGAAAAAAATTTATAGATCGATCCTGGTGCCTAAGCCGCTTCCACTGCACAAGGAAATCATTTCCTATAATTGGTATCTGAGCATGGTTGAAAAGTGTTCTTAACCCTTCTATTTTTAATTTGGAAGTTTCTATTTTTATCGATTTATATGAGATATAAATTTTTTATGCATGTTGTGATTGTTGGGGTTTTATAGGGGTATTACCGGGTAATGCAGGAGAACGCGGAAAATCAAAATTTTCCGATTTCAATTTTTTTCTCAAGCAATTAAAATAAACTTATTTATTTTAATCACACAATACTTAAGATCTGAAATTTTTAACCCAAGAATCAATTTTTTTCTTAATTACCGAATTGTCCCAATACATTGTATTTTGTTCATACTGGTCCTCAAATTGTCAAATACAATTTTAAGTGACTCCAAATCATTACCAAGATGTATTTAACATGTCCAATATATGAAAACACAAATTGAAAAAAAAAAACCTCACTAAAAAGATAAAATTGCCGAGAAGGCCATGAATTTTTCAACTTTTGCAATTTAGTCCAATCTTGTTCAAAACAAGTCAAGATCAAATCCAATCAATCCCAAATTTAATATACATCATATATACATCAATACATAACACATATATGAAACGCCCCAAATTTGAAAAGGGTTAAGAATCATAATTTTATAATTTCTTCAAATTGACAAATTACACCAAATTAATCAAATTCAATAGTTTAATTCAATTTTCACAACACCAAAAAAGTCTCACCACTTTGAAATAACACAAGAACAATTCTAGGTCATCAATGAGTGACCTAACAACTCTAGAATGGTAATTTGATTATCAAATAATCAAGAGAGAGCTTAATAACCAATTATAAGCTCACTTTAATTCATATACATGCAAACATCCTTCATACAAGTTTCCAACCATTTTATTACATGCTTAAAGAGTAGAGAAAATTCTAAACAACACATGTTGAAGCTTAGAAACATAGAAATAAATTTCTAGTTGAAGAAACTTTGAAAATACTTACAAAAATTAAATTTTTGCTTAATGTTTTCTTTGTTCTTCAACTTTTCTCTTAAACTTTTTCTTTTGTAATATTTGAGGGCTAAACATAATGAATGAAAATGAAAAAAAAAAAAAAAAACAATTTATACTCCCTATATAAGCCTTGGCCGAATTTTGAGGAATAAAAAATAAAAATCTAGATATTTTTTTTGTTTCATTAAATTAAATAGAAAATGAAATACATAACTTTTGGTATTTGATCATTAAACCATTTAATGAAATCCACCAAGTGTTTTCAATCATTTAAAGTCATTTACAAACTTTAATCATGACATAAGGTATTTATTATTTAATTAATTTAACCATTTAGTATTTAAATAATTAAATACAAATTTCCTAAATATATGTATTATATTTACATTAAATAATCAAAATACATATATTAATGTTATATGTCAAAAGTCACAATTTGACATTTAATTAATATGTATTTAATAAAATCAAATATTAAATACAAATACACATCAATTAGGAAATGACCATTAGGTCCCTTTGCATGTATTTTTCGTTTAACCGTTAAACGACTTATAAATAATCAATATTATTCATAAAAGTTGTCCTAGTGCTCTACGAGTATATTTCATTTGTGGGACTCTCTAGATTTTGGCATATCCGTCAAGAAATCCAATTTCATGTCCATAATATACCTAACCATAAATTATGATGAATATGGATAAACTCTCTGAACCATACAGGTCGAGGTCATCACATACTTATAATCCCTCTTGTTGGAGTTTCTACGGTCCCAAGGATCGATTATCAAGCAAGAAACATAAGTGCGAATACACGAGGAAGTTGCGGAATACTTACATCGATCGGTTGAGGCGATGCGTCGAAGAAAAAAACTTTTAAGCCCTCCTTGAGCTCTCGACATTTTCAGGTTTGTGCTCCTCCATTTTCGGCTTTGGTCCTCCTCCAAGCTCCAAGCTTTTGAAGTGTATTCCAAGCCCACGGGTGGGTTTCCCTATCACCATCGCGAGACTTTTGAAGCGTGCTAGCACTCGGTAATTTTTGCCGCAAAAATCACCTATTTCTTCTCCTTCCATTCACGACAGAAACCAGAAAACAGAAGAGAAAAAACTGCCATTGGGCATTAGAGAGGAAGAGAAAATGAGAGAGAGAGATGTGTTGGTGGTTAGATTATTTTGTGTATCTAATACACTTATATGATTTTCAAAAAATCAAATAAAGATATACCATTTTCTTTTCCAAAAAGTCAAGTGGCAATAATGCCAACCACTAACTTCTAACAACTACTATCAATCACATCAAAAGTGACAAGTTGTCACATCAATCGATTGACTAGTGATTTGACGCTTGATGTGACTTGCGGGCCGGACTCGAATTTGAAATGCGAGTGCGCTCGCAAACACTCCCGGGCTCGGGTTCTCTAATTCCAAATTAATGAATTTTCCGTTGTGACATAATTAAATAATTATGCCTAGCAAAATCACTATTCACGTCGCTAACGAATTAATTCTAAATTAACTCGTTCGCCCGAATTAAAATCTAATTTCAATTTCGCGTCGAAATCCA
This sequence comes from Zanthoxylum bungeanum, assembly GCA_019454045.1. Lineage (NCBI taxonomy): Eukaryota > Viridiplantae > Streptophyta > Magnoliopsida > Sapindales > Rutaceae > Zanthoxylum > Zanthoxylum bungeanum. Next base: position 55,286 of record SKCR01039758.1, read on the forward strand.
ATTTCGTATAATATATCTAATATATTATTTTATCGATTAATTCCAAATTAATCGTTCTCTCTCTTTAATTGATATTTTATCCTAGATAAAATATCTCCATAATTAATCCCTGATTAATATTCTCTCTCATCTAATTAATCCCAGATTAATTAAAGTGCGAGTCATACGTCATCGGTGAATATTCGGGAAGCGACCCATGAGATCCCCGGATATGTTGGCAGTAAATACGATCGTCGGACTATCCGAACACATAAGTACCTAGTACTACATTTTTACAGATTTACAAGACAAGGTTGGCTTCTAGCAAAGCATCATGCCTACCCAATTCTCCAGAAACATCCTTACAGGAATAAGTGATCTATATCAGGCATAGTATACGTAGTATTGCGTATTTCGATCCAGTATCGGATGTCACATGATAGGCCTGGGGCTGGAATTGTGTCTATCATGTACGAAGCACATATCGTATCTCTGGTAACTAGTCTCTATAATCGGATAATCATGACATAGTCATATTATCCCGATGACTGCAGTACATAAGAGAACCAGTTCTGTATCCTACGTGACCATCATCTCCACTATGACTGGAGTGATACTTCCGTCTTGAAATCATACCCAACACACTACGATTCTCAATATACCCAGCAGAGGCGTACACAGAACCTGTTAAAGCCATGGATGACCAAAACCAAAGTATATTGATTGTCGCAAGTATTAGCGGTGCAAGTCTCAGGTTAAGACCAAATACACCTACCCTGATTTCGGACTTCCATAGACACATAGTCATACTACCAATGGAATTTCGAGGGGTCTATCCAGAGCGAAGCTGTTTCCGTACCATCGGTAAACACAACCTCCTATTACACTTGCATGAGTACCCTATACCCAAATATATGAGAACTATGCTGTTATGCCTTCACAACGCGCACAAGTGTAATACTAGTCTTTTACGCATTATCGATGTCCAATCTCGATAATACTCTGACTAGGGATATGTAATGATTAATCCTTCGTGGATTGATACTGTCTCATATCATCTATACATCTTGGTAATCTAATTACAAATGATAAGAGAGTAATATCCTTTGTCACATAGTTAATTTGTACAACAACACCATGATCTGTACAAATAGTGACGCTATGGGTCATAACTGTCCAACAATCTCCCACTTGGTCTATAGCCAGTCACTCAAGTGTCCTACACCCGAACTATGTACGGTTCGCTTAAATTTCTGCTGAGAAAGTGCTTTCGTCAACGGATTTGCATGATTATCATCTGATGCGATTTATACGATCATCACATCGCCACGATGTATGACCCGAACGAATCAGATGAATAGTTGAAGTATGTATCTGGATCGTTGATGAGATCATTAACTCTTTAGCCTGCGTTGAAGCCTAGCTCAGCTGCTAACAGAACTATATCTAATCTAATTAGATTTTTATCGACCCAAATGGCTTCTATTGCTGCCTTAGCCGCAGCAATAATCCACTTTTGTTGTTTATTCGGTAACAGTATCTTGCTTGGAAGATTTCCAGCTCACTGTTCCGTTATTCAAACTTTATAGTACCGTTTGTTAAGACTTATAGTCGTTTATATCGGTTAGGAAACTTGCAGCAGTGAACCCAGTCACTTCAAGTTCTCATTCTCCATAGTTTAATACAACATCCTTAGTTCTCTAAGATACTAACGAATGTTCTTAACATCAATCCAGTGACCATCACTTGGATTGGCCTGATTGTGAATCCATATGCTCAAAGCGTATGAGACACTAAGTCGCGTACATTTTTCAATGTACGAGTTCTCGGAGAGTGTTAACAACTTTAAATCTATCCCAATAGATCTTTATTCCTATAATAAAGGTTGTTTCTCCCAAGAATTCTACGGAGAATTTTCATGAAAGCCAAGCTTTCACCGATTGTATTATGGGAATTTCATTTCCAAGAAATGGCATATTATCATTATTTATAGGACATTTACTGTCAGTGCGCTCCCACAAACATCCTTATATACACAAGAATCATTTCATTTTTGAATTAAATCATATACCATTATGATTATATCAAAAAGATAATTTCTAGAACCTAATGCTTGTTTCAATCCATACATGGATCGAATAACCTGCAAACCTTGTTTGCTAGTTATGGTACGAAAAAACCGTCAGGATGTTGTGAACATCCTCCAAAAGGTTTCCTTTTAAGGAAAGCGGTATTGGCATTCAGCTGACATATTTCATAAATGAAACATGCAGCATTAGCAAGCATTATCCAAATGGATTTACCGTGGCAACAAGTCAAAGGTTTCGTCGTAATCGACACAATGTTGATAACGATACCTTCTCGTTACAAGCCTAGCTTAGTACGTTGGTATGTTGCCTTCTATGTATGTCTTACTTGAAGACTTATTTGTACTGATAGGCACAATGCCTTTCTGTACATCAACTAGTATCCAAACATAGTTGATTTACATGGAATCCATTTAGGATGTCATGGCACTTTTCCATAATAGGGAGTCGATACCTTGTATTACTTCCTCATACGTAATCAGTTGGTGTTCCTCAATAAGATTGACATCTTTATGAGGTGAGATCAGAAACCCATACCCCAGGTTGTTTTCTGACTCTCTCCGACTTACGTGGTTCTTGTGTATTCGAATATTACTAGTATAGTTACATCCTTGAAGAACTATTTGTGTTCCATTTAGGAATCAGTGCCGAGAACAGTATTACTCTTATTTTTATCGAGTTATACCATCCTCCCACTTACCACTGCATATAGGTATTCCTCTTAGGAAAACCGCATGGAGAGCAACAATCGAATTGTTCTCTTGTGAGTTATTTAAGTACTATACTTTGGTATCCCTAGGATAACCTACAATTGGCACTTATCCGATTTGGGTTCTAGTTTGGTATCATCCAAACGTTTGCCTAGCATACCCAAATCTTCAAGAATGAGAAAACCCAGTTTCTTTCTTGTTCATATCTAATATGAAATCTGTCAAACAGATTTTTATGGAACCTTATTCAAAATAATTTTTGCACTGTTTATGTCTTAATATTTTGAATATAAATGAATCTCAAACATATAACATGACAAACAAAAGGCTCAAATTCAGTAAAACATATGAAACTTATCTGTGGCATTGTCGTCTGGGACTCATTAACAAAACTCGTATATCCACACTTTCGAATAATGGATACTTGGATGGATTTGATCCTAATTCATATGACGTCTGCGAATCCTGTTTATTAGGCAAAATGCCTAAAATACCTTTTAGTGGTAAGGGTGTACGTGCCACCGAGATGTTAGCCCTCGCTCATAGTGATGTATGTGGGCCCATGTCTAGCCAGGCTAGAGGTGGATATGAATATTTCGTAACCTTTATGGATGATGTATCGCGTTATGGTTATGTGTATCTTATGAGACACAAGTCAGAAATTTTTGAGAAATTCAAAGAGTTTCGACATGAAGTAGAAAAACATACCAACAAAAGTATTAAAACATTATGGTCAGACCATGGTGGAGAATACCTGAGCAATGAGTTTCTCGATTACTTGAAAGAATATAGTATTCTTTCACAGTGGACTCCTCCCAGAACACCTCAATTAAACGGCGTGTCCGAATGGAGAAACCGAACTTTGTTGGACATGGTATGGTCAAGGATAAGTCGCATTGAGCTACCAATTTCCTTCTGGGATACGCATTGAACAGTGCAATACTTATTTTGAATAAGGTTCCGTCAAAATCTGTTGGACAGACTCCATATGAAATATGGACAGGAAAGAAACCAGATTTCTCATTCCTGAAGATTTAGGGATGCTGGGCATACGTTAAACATTTGGATGGTACCAAACTTGAACCCAAATCGGATAAGTGCCTATTTGTAGGTTATCCTAGGGAAACCAAAGGATATTACTTCTATAACCCACAAGAGAACAAAATGTTTGTTGCTCTTCATGCAGTTTTGCTCGAAAAGAAATTCATAGATGTAGTGATAAGTGGGAGGAAAGTAGAACTCGATGAAAATCGAAGTGATATTATTCCTAGTATCCGACCCTCTCTCGGAAAATGAACAGTCTATCAGGGATGAGACTGCTCCACAATCTTCTAATACACAAGAACCGTATAGGTCAGAGAGAGTCAGAAAATAACCAGAGAGATATTGGTTTCTGATATCACCTCATGTAGATATTAATCTTATTGAGGATAATGAGCCGGCTACGTATGAGGAAGCGATACAAGGTATCGACTCCGCTTTATGGCACGAGGCCATGAAGTCCGAAATGGATTCCATGCATACCAACCAAGTTTGGACACTGGTTGATGCACTAGAAGGCGTTAAGCCTATTGGTTGCAAATGGGTCTTCAAAAGGAAGACGGACATAGAAGGCAACATACAAATGTACAAAACTAGGCTTGTAGCGAAAGGGTATCGTCAACGACCTGGTGTCGATTACGATGAAACTTTTTCACCCGTTGCCATGATTAAATTCATTCGGATAATGCTTGTTATTGCTGCATATTTCGATTATGAAATATAGCAGATGTATGTCAAAACCATTTTCCTTAAAGGAAACCTTTTGGAGGATGTTTATATGCAACAGCCTGACGGTTTTGTCGTGCCAAAACATGCAAACAAGGTTTGCAAGTTAAATCAATCCATTTATGGATTGAGGCAAGCATCGAGTTCTTGGAACCAACATTTTAATAAGATCAATAAAGAATATTGTTTCATTCAAAACGAAGATGACTCTTGTGTATATAAGAAGTATAGTGGGAGAACACTGACATTCATTGTCTTATACGTTGATGATGTATTGCTTTTAGGCAATGACATTCTCATGCTACAATCGGTGAAATATTGGCTTTCATTAAAATTCTCCATGAAAGACCTGGGAGAAACATCCTTTATTCTGGGAATAATGATCTATCGGGATAGATCTAGAAAGCTGTTTGGACTCTCCCAGAGCTCGTACATTGACAAAGTGTTGAAGAGATTAAACATGGATCAGTCTAAGAGGGGGCTGCTTCCAATGTCACATGGTGTCTCTCTATCTAAGGACATGTGTCTTAAAACTCAATATGAGAGGGATTCAATGCATCAGATCCCATTCGCTTCTGCTGTCGAATCGATCATGTATGTCATGATATGTACACGACTTGATGTCTCATATGCTTTGAGCATGTGCAGTCGCTATCAGGCCGATCCAGGTAATGGTCACTGGATTGCGATAAAGAACATCCTTACGTATCTTAGACGAACTAAGGATGCTTTCTTAGTCTATGGGGAAAGAGAACTTGAGGTGACTGGGTACACCAATATAAGTTTCCAAACCGATAAATACGACTGTAAGTCACAATTGGGTACATATATTGTTTGAACAACAAAGCAATGAGCTGGAAATCTTCCAAGCAAGAAACTGTTGCCGATTCAATAACAGAAATGAAATACATTACTGCAACTGAGGCAGCAAAAAAATCATATTGGATCCGTAAATTCCTAATTGGATTACAAGTAGTTCCGTTAGCAGCTGAGCCCGTACCTTTATATTTTGAGAATAACGGGGCTATAGCACAGGCTAAGGAACCGCTGTCTCAACAACGATCCAAGCATGTACTTCGACGGTTTCATCTTATTCGTGAGATCATACATCGTGGCGATGTGAAGATCGAGAAGATCGCATCAGATAACAACATTGCAGATCGTTGACGAAAGTTATTTCTCAGCAAAGGTTTGAGCGACATGTACATAGTTCAGGTGTTAGATACTTGAGTGATTAGCTATGAGCCAAGTGGGAGAGTGTTGGACAATTATGACCCATAGCATCACTATTTG